>JAYEVH010000527.1:0-124868 GCA_036346255.1 Ampelocalamus luodianensis | reverse complement strand
AGTTTAGCACTAATCTTGCTTAGTCTCGAGTCTCATTTGTGGGCCTATTGGTTAATCGCGTTTAGAAATCCTTTAATCCAGCCGTTATTTATTCTCTAAGTCACCGCCATGGGGTCCATGCCGTCGCTTAGGTTGTGTAGCTCAGTAATATGTTTTCTCTGTTGGAAACGATTTCTTTGTGAGAGTATGTAGGTTTGCACTTTGGTGGTAGCCAAGACGATTTCAAATACGCCTCGACGCGTCACCTTATGCGATCGCTCTGGTCGTTGCGGGCCCGCTGTCGATGGGGGGCTAGCCGTGCGTCGTAGAAGAAGTATTTAGTGCTTTAGTATTTAAATGCTTTTTCGTTGAATGTTAAATCAATTAAACTTGTAAAATGCATAACTAATTCAATTTTTATCCAAATTGCATGAAACCGGTCTGTTAATTTTCATTTTAAATGTTCTATTTACTGAAATTAATTTCAACCTTGTATCTCAGAGCAAGAATCTGTTAACTAATTTAATGTTGTAGATTGTAATCTCCAAATTAGAAAATGCATATCTCTTGCTATAATTGTCCAAATTCAATGAACCCAACTCTGTAAAATTTCATTTTCAGCAGTACTAATTATTAGGATAGGTTTTGCACAACGCTTCGCTCATGAAAATTTGTTAAGTAATTAACTAGTGACTTGTTGTGTTTTTAACTTAGAAAATTCATAGAAAATTATTAATAACTTAAAATAATTTGTTCTCTGTTTCTAAAATTTTGTCATTTCTTGCTTAGGTTGCTGTGTGAGTTTTAGCTTGTTTTAGAGCTGTTGTATGTTTGAGTTTTGTCGGTGTTATTCGCTCTATTTGTTGTTATGTTCGATCGTTAGGCTTCGATATTTATGCAAACCCCGAGGACGATCCTCCGCACTATATTGAGCAACAAGCGGCCAGCAAGCGCTTTGATCATGTTAATCCCGTGATTTTAAAGTCTAATATTTTGTTTCAACTGTATGTATGCATTGCTTAATTTGTGTTAAATTGATTAGTTAAATCCGTAGTGCATATCACGTAGACAAAATATTGATCTCTACTACACAGCCTAGGTTATTTGTCAGGATTAGAGGTATTTGGATGATCTCTTGTCACTTAGTAGATCCGGTCAATTTGCTTAGATATGCTTAGCTATTTAGTGGGGCTGGCGGTTATCGACTTTAGTCGGTAACCTTGATCACACAAAATTTACTACAACCTTATGTTTCAAAGATTCTCGCTATGTTTAATTGCAAAACTAAAAATGAAAACAAAAATGATTTGGACGCGCACAATGGTAAGATTGGTGTGATCTTTTGGGTGTATTCGAAAGGTGCCCGGTCACTAAGGACCGAACATCTTGTGAGTGAATTTTTATCCAGGGCATTTGGCATAAGCTAACCACACTAGAGTATATGGACCTCTCTTGACCTAGTACTTTGGCGTGTATTGGCTCCGGTCGCAGGAGGTCGCAGGAGGGATGGAGGTGGGAGCATGGTAGTTGTCCAAAAGCTTTATCCCGAGTGGGTAGTTGTCTTTCGGCTTTACCATGTAAGCGCATGGGTTTCTATCCATACGAGCGGCTGGGTTGATACACAATATTGGAAAGCACTCGTAGGACTTAGTCAGGCTGCAGATACCTTCGGAAGTGTGCTTTGGCTTAAAGGCGGTGCGAGGTGTGGGTGCGATGGTACACCCCGCAGGTTAAAAACTATTCGAATAGCCTCGTCCCTAGGTGATGGACACGCTTGGGTAAGCTTTTCAAGAGTTAGACTACAACATTTAAATTAAAACTTGGCCGGGTGGTACGAGTCCGGGATTCTGTTATATTGTGGTGACTATTGGGATAGTCACTTCTAGGTGGTTTCTTGTATCTATCTTTATTTCAGCTATTTCAACAAGAAAATGAATTGCAAACTTGCCTTTAAACCGTATTACATTATTGCAAATAAAGTTGGCTTTATGCAAATGAAACATATGACCTCCACCAAATAAGCTCCGCATGTAGCATATGAACAGTGCGCTAGTTCACACGCTGGTCTTATGTACAAAGACAATCTTTGTACTGTGTGCTTTGCTTAATGTTTTTGTTGCAGAGGAAGGAGGTGAGCCTCGGGGCCTCACTTCGTGAGTCTTTGCCGCTTCGTGGTGACGACTAGTCTTGGCGGTCCACGGATGCCTTGTGGGTTGAAGGCACGCTGATTGGCTTTGTTTATAGCCATCTTATGGCGCTTTTGCTTCATTGTCTTTTTGTTGTTATTTGTGTATCTTGTGGCGATCGGCCATTGCACGTATTATTGTTACTATTTGTTTATCTTCCGTTTGGAAGTGTGGTGTTTGGACTCTATGTGTGGAATGGAGTTGATGTCTAATTTTGTACCGGGTGTGTATCTCGCTGGAAGTATACATATCTCGAGGATCATTTATTTGAATTGTGATGCTAGGACCGGTGGTTGGTTAAGCATTACAAACCAAATAAACTGGGTCCTACAAAGTTGGTATCGAGCCATTCTCGACCGTAGTAACCCAAGCATAGTCGCCCTTAGGATATTTTAGAAAAGCTTATTTTCAAAGTATAAAAGGGTTTGTGAAAACCTAGTGATTCTCAGATTTTATTCCTTACCTATCTTAGCTTTCTACTCTCATCTTACTCTAATTTAAGTTTTGAAACTTGGTTTCTCTCTTTACCTTTCAAAAGATAGTCACTACCTGGAATTAGTCAGGGGAGAACCATGAAGTTTAATCCAACTAAAACTTGTGGGGATAATAGGGTAAGATGTAAAGTGAGTAGTTATGTGTCCGATTTTGTTGGTCGAACTTTATCCCGCTTGTGTTTGTTTTTGGGTATTTTCATGAATTTTGGGTTTGCTTGCTCCTAAATTTGTTGCTAACTTGTCTTAGTGAAACAGATGGCGAGAGAACACGCGCTTGAGTCGTGAGTTGGTCATGATGAGGAGCTTCCTCCTCCGACCATGGTCGAGGTTCTCGCCGGATCGAGCGAAACCGCATGGACAGACAGCGCATCTTGGAGGTTATTGCTAGGAATACCTCCTCTCCGGTGGTGGCGGCCACCGACTCGCGGGGACTTGCAGAGTTCCTCCGCACGCACTCGCCGACTTTCTCCCGCCTCCGAGGACCCTCTCGACGCGGATGATTGGTTATGCATGGTTGAGCGAAGCTCAACATAGCTCGCTGCCAGCGCAGATAAGGCACTTCTTCGCCCCACCACCTTGAGGCGCAAAGACTCATGGTGGGAGAACTATTCGCCATGCACCGCGGGCCATGTGGTCGCGTGGGAGGAGTTCAGTCACCTTTCGTCGGGCCCACATCCCGGATGGCCCGATGAAGTCAAGAAGAAAAGAATTCCTCGCGCCAAGCAAGGGCGCAAGTCCGTAGCGGAGTATTTATAACGAGTTTAATCACTTGGCTCGTTATGCTCCGGGTGAGGTGGCCTCAGATGAGGCTAAGCAGGAGAAATTTATGGATGGCTTGTCCGAGGAGCTGCAGGACAAGCTATCTATTGTGGACTTCTCAGACTTTCAGGCCTTGGTAGATAAGGCCATTGTTGCAGAGCATAAGGCAAAGGCGCTGGGCGAGTCCCGCAAGCGCAAATGGGAGGCGCATCAGTCTACTCACACCAGCCTCGTTCGTCTCTCGGTGGGCGGCACTGATGGCCCGTTCTTTTGCTCCACCGGCGCCGAGACCATCTCGCACCAGCTCTCGCCCACCGCAGCCGTGTTTTAGCCACGCGGCGCTGCGATCCAAAGAAGAGCGGTCTCCGCAATCCGCGGCCGAGGTGACTTGTTTTCGCTGCCACAACAAGGGCCATTATGCGAATACCGCCTCGAGTGTTGCAGCACGCCCTCGCCCTAATGGAGGACGCGGGCGGAGTGGTCACCGCCCGACGTAAGATTATTCGAAGACCGTGGTGCGGCAGCGGCTCCGTGAACCACCTTTCACCGAGGAGGCTCGGAGGCGCGGATGTCGTGATGGGTACACTTCTTGTTAATTTTCGTCCTGCTGCAAAGATATTTGATTCTCGAGCATCGCATTCTTTTATTTCAAGATCATTTGCTGCTTAGTGGTCTTCACTGTGTTCCTTTGAAGTTCCTTTGCTCATCCAGCTCTCGGTCGGAAATGAGAGCCGATTTACATCGTCGGATGTTCCTATCATAGTTGAAGGAGTGGGATTTTTAGCAAATCTTATCACGCCTCGGTCAGAAATGCGTCCGATGTGATTCTTGGCATGGATTGGTTGTCCCAACATTTGGGGCAAATCGATTGTGCCGAAGGTTGTCTACCTTACCAGCTTCCTTCAGCGAGCAAGTCGGATTTTCGCCGCATTGCGGGGCCACATCTATGTGCATTAGAGACAAAGCCACTCTTGCGCATTCGTGGATGTTCCCATAGTATCCGACTTTGGGGATGTTTTTCCCAAGACTTGCCGGATGCCTCGGTTCGAGACACGAGTTTGTCATCGAAAGGTCGCCCCAGACGCCTCGATTTCAAGGCGCCAGATCGAATGCCTCCCAATGAGCTAGAAGAATTGAAGAAGCAGCTTTGGCGAGCTCCAAGCAAAGGGTTTCATCCGCCCCAGTTCATCTCCTTGGGGTTGTCCGTGATCTTTGTGAAGAAGAAGGACAAGACTTTGCGCATGTGTGTTGATTACCGTCCTCTCAATGAAGTGACGGTGAAGAACAAATATCCTCTGCCCCGCATTGATGATCTTTTTGACCAGTTGTCTGGAGCTCAGGTGTTCTCCAAGATTGATCGAGATCGGGCTATCATCAAGTCCGGATCGTACGAGGATATTCGAAGACGCTTTCACTACTCGTTATGGCCTGCATGCAGCACACCGTCATGTCTTTCGGTTTGACCAATGCTCCAAATTGTTCATGAACCTTATGAATTCTGTATTCATGGAGTTTTTGGACAAATTTGTGGTGGTTTTTATTGATGACATTCTTATCTATTCCAAGACTGAAGCAGAGCATGCTGAGCATCCGAAGATTGTTTTGGGCAAGTTATGAGCATCACCGTATGCGAAGTTCAAAAAATGTGAGTTCGGTTGAAGGAAGTGGCATTTTGGGCCATGTTCTTTCATTTGGAGGAATAGTCAGAGATCCCAAAGAAAGTCGCGATGTTCTATCTTGGGGCCAGCCAAGTCAATCCACCGATGTGCGGAGTTTTCTTGGTTTAGCGGGCTACTATCGCCGCTTTATCGAGAACTTCTCCAAAATCGCAAAGCCGATGACCGAATTGCTTAAGAAGGACAAGAAGTTTGTGTGGTCCTGCTGTGAGGAGAGCTTTCAGAGCTCAAACAACATTGACTTCAGCTCCACCCTACTCTTCCCGATATCCACAAGAGCTTCAGATATTTATTGCGATGCCTCTCGTCGGGGACTCGGTGTGTTCTTATGCAGAAGGCAAGGCAGCTGCCTATGCATCTAGGCAACTGAGACCTCATGAGCTCAATTATCCCACCCATGATTTAGAGCTTGTCAGCAGTGGTTCATGCACTCAAGATTTACGGCATTATTTGATCGGAAACCACGTGAGGTGTATTCCGATCACAAGAGTTTGAAATACTTGTTCACTCAAACGGCACTGAACCTCAGTGCAGGAGATGGTTGGAATTGATCAAAGATTATGACATGGGTATCCAGTAGATCATCTCGGCAAGGCCAATGTAGTTGCCGATGCACTTAGCCGAAAGGTGTATTGCAATACTTTGATGATCCAGAGCAAGAACCCGCACTTCTTGCAATTTCAAATGTCTCAACTTGGGTTTGGTTGAGCATGGTTCCTTTGTTGCCTTTGGTTGTGCACCAACATTGGTAGATCGATCAAGGCAAAGACAAAGAATCGATGATGGTGTGGGTAAAATCAGCGAAACATCGTGATGGTTCAGCAAAGTGTTTCACAGAGGATGAGCACGATGTTGTATGGTTTGGGCAAGGCCTCGTGGTCCCAAAGGTCCCGAGTTGCGGGATTTGATCCTTCAGAAGCCCATGATTCGCCTTTGTCCATCCATCCGGGGCTACCAAGATGTACCAAGATCTGCCGATATTTACGTGGACTCGCATGAAGCGCGAGATTGCGTGTTCGTGGCCGATGTGACATATGTTGTCGTGTCAGCGTCGAGCATCGCCCAGCGGTCTTCTTCACCCTTACCTATACCGAATGGAAGTGGATTCAGAGGCATGGATTTCATCACCGGTCCGCCTGCACTTCTTCAGGGAAGGATGCTATCCGGTTGTTATCGATCGATTGACGGTTGTAGCGCACTTCCGCCAAGATTTTTACCACTCTCGGTCGTCGATCGATCGCGATCTCTATATCTCCGCATTGTGAGCTTGCATGGTGTGCCACTTAACGATTGTGTCGATCGCGGCTCTCTTTTCACTTCTGGCCATGGCACGCTTTTGACGAAGCCATGGGGACCCGTCTTTCTTTCACTCACCTATCATCCTCGATCGATGGTCGACGGAGCGGGTCAACCAAGTTCTTGAAGATATGCTCGTGCTTGTGTTCTTTCCTATGGGAAGAATTGGAGAAGTGTCTACCGCTGCCGAGTTCTCCTACAACAACAGCTTTCCAGCTAGTCTCAGTATGGCACCGCTTGAGGCTTTGTATGGAGGCGCCAGAACCCCGCTGAACTGGTCGAACCGTGAAAGCGCGCTTTGGCCCGCATTCAATCAATGAGGCCGAAAGTCAAGTGCGCTTGATTCGTGAGCACTTGCGCGTGCTCACCCGTGCGTAAGAGCTATGCAGACGACGTCGCCGTGAGCTGAAGTTTCCACCAATGACTTTGTGTATCTCAAAGTCTCACCTCGGCGGGACATCGCCGCTTTGTGTCAAGGGCAACCGCTCCTCGATATGTCGGCCGTGACGCATCATCAAGAAAGTGGAGCTGTTACACAAGTTAGACTTGCCAACTACACTTGAGGGGGTGCATGATGTGTTCCACGTACGCAATTGAAGAAGTGCCTTCGTGTTCCCGTGGAGGAAACGCCATTGAAAATATCGATGTGCAGGAAGATCTGCCTTATCGAGCGCCCGCTCGTATCCTCGGAAGTCAACGCGAACAAGGAACCGTGTGATCAAGTTCCTTAAAGTTCAGTGGTCGAACCACTCCGAGGATGAAGCCACTTGGGAGCGGGAGGATCGCCTCCGAGCAGACACACCCGCCCTTCTTCTCCTGAAGGATCGAATCTCTGTCGAGATTCTGTATGGGAGATTTGTAACAGCTCTAACTTAGGTTTGTATTTCAAATGTAAAATTTTGAGGAGAAATAAAACTTTTGTTGTCTCTTCAAATCATTTGAAAGTTTCTACATTTTTCCCTAGCAATTTCCATTTTCTAGAATTAAATTCTTGTGAATGGAAATTGTTGTCAGCAAATTCTTAGCTTTCAAACTTGTGATCATCCTCTGCAATTATTTTTCCTATCATCTTGATCATCCTATCTACCTCCCTGAATTATTTCACAATTTTTAGATTTTGTTTGCTATTTCAAATGGCCAAGTCAACTCTGTTTGAAATCTGGTCAAACTCCTTGTACAGCAGCTTGTGAATTTTTTCTAGAGCAATGCAGTGCATAAAAAGTTCTGGAAAAATTATGCGAGGTTGTCCTCTGTCTCTAGTAGCTACCATAAAAATTTCAGAATTTTTGGAGCTCAGGAGCTACCTCTAAAAATTCCCCAAACCTTCTCTGTCTTTTAAATCAAATCCTGAAATCATCGTTTCGCTCGGACCCAACCTCTGCTCGAGTCCGATCGCGCACTTGACTCGGCTGCACCGCCTAATCGCACCGCGCTCGAGCCTAATCGATCGTGGACCGTCCGATGCAGATCGAACGATCCACGCCGCGTGTGTAAACCGACTGTCCAATGCATACATCAATCTCACTCGTCCCATTTCAGATCCAACTACGGCGCGTTACGAACCGAGCCAAACCTCCGGTTCGCACCGCTTCGTCGGTCCGCGGTGGACCCTACCGCCGAGTCCACCTCGTCTTCTCCGCACTCACGGAGTTCGCGGTCAGTGCGCATGCTTGCCACGCACTCCTCGCCGCCGCCACCTATTTGCCCTCGTGTTCGTCGGCGCAGCATCGCCAGAGCTTCATAACCTCACCGCACTCATTCGGTCCATCGCTTCTTCGCTCTCACCTTCTCGCCCAAATTTTCTCTCGGAGAGAAGAACTCGGCGTAGCGCGCCGCCGTTCGAGCCGCTTTGAGCCGCCGGGACGTGTTCCTCCTCGCCGCCGCCCATTTTGCCTTATTCCCGGTCCTTGGCGCCCGGTGGATCACCAGGGCGTATATCGTCGTGCCTCGCTCCGATCTCGCCCACGAGCTTGCTAGCTAATGTTCCGGTGAGTCTCAAGCCTCGGCGTTTGGTTCCACTTGATCGCAATGCTCCACCGATGCTCACGCGGTTCGTTTACGTTTTGGTGCATCGTGAAGCCGTCGACCGATTCTTCTCCGAGCTCAAGTTTCGCGCTGCAGGATTCCGCCTCGGACTTCCTTCGCCGCCATCATCTTGTGCTTATTGTTCACGGGATCAAGGCGCGAGTCGTGGCGCACCTTCGAGTCTTCTGAGCCCGTAGTGTCTTCTCCGCGAGCACCGCACCTTCTTCTCCGCCTCCGGTCGCCGCGAGCTCAACTCCGGTGACCATCGGACTCGCTTGCCGCCATCGTGTTGTTCGCGAGATCGTTGCGAACCGGCGGTACCACTTTCTCGCCCGAAACCCATCGTTAGCAAGATCACCGCGCGCGCTCGCCACCGTCCTCGTGCTCGCCGGTGAGCCGGCGGGAGTAGTTTAGCACTAATCTTGCTTAGTCTCAGTCTCGATTTGTGGGCCCTATTGGTTAATCGCTAGAAATCCTTTAATCCAGCCCGCTATTTATTCTCTAAGTCACCGCCATGTGGGTCCATGCTGCCGCTTAGGGTTGTGTAGCTCGTAATATGTTTTCTCTGTTGGGAAACGTATTTCTTTGTGAGAGTATGTAGGTTTGCACTTTGGTGCGAGCCAAGACGATTCTCGAATACGCCTTCGACGCCACCTTATATGCGATCCGCTCTGTCGGCGTTTTTGCGCGAGCCCGCCCGCTCGCTGGTCGGGCTAGCCGTGGCGTCAGTAGAAGAAGTATTTAGTGCTTTAGTATTTCAAATGCTTTTCTTCTGAACCAGTAAATCAATTAAACTTGTAAAATGCATAACTAATTCAATTTTTATCCAAATTGCATGAAACCAGTCTTTATTAATTTTCATTTTAAATGTTCTATTTACTGAAATTAATTTCAACCTTGTATCTCAGAGTAAGAATCTGTTAACTAATTTAATGTTGTAGATTGTAATCTCCAAATTAGAAAATGCATATCTCTTGCTATAATTGTCCAAATTCAATGAACCCAACTCAGAAATTTCATTTTCAGTGTACTAATTATTAGGATAGGTTTTGCACAATCGCTGCTCATGAAAATTTGTTAAGTAATTAACTAGTGACTTGTTGTGTTTTTAACTTAGAAAATTCATAGAAAATTATTAATAACTTAAAATAATTTGTTCTCTGCTTCTAAAATTTTGTCATTTCTTGCTTAGGTTGCGTGTGAGTTTTAGCTTGTTTTAGAGCTGTTGTATGTTTGAGTTTTGTCGATTGTTATTCGCTCTTATTTGTCGTTATGTTCGATCGTTAGGCTTCGATATTTGCGGCAACCCCGAGGACGATCCTCCGCACTATATTGAGCAACAAGCAGCCGAACCAAGCGCTTTGATCATGTTAATCCCAAGATTTTAAAGTCTAATATTTTGTTTCAACTGTATGTATGCATTGCTTAATTTGTGTTAAATTGATTAGTTAAATCAGTAGTTGCATATCCTGTAGACAAAATATTGATCTCTACTACCGAGCCTAGGTTATTTGTCGTGATTAGAGGTCGCTGGATGATCTCTTGTCACTTAGTAGATCCGGTCAATTTGCTTAGATATGCTTAGCTATCTCAGAGAATCGGGTTATCGACTTTAGTCGGTAACCTTGATCACACAAAATTTACTACAACCTTATGTTTCAAAGATTCTCTATGTTTAATTGCAAAACTAAAAATGAAAACAAAAATGATTTGGACGCGCACAATGGTAAGATTGGTGTGATCTTTGTGTGTGATCGAAAGGTGCCCGGTCAATTAAGGACCAACATCTTGTGAGTGAATTTTTATCCAGCATTTCGCGCATAACTACACTAGAGTATATGGACCTCTCTGACCTAGTACTTTGGCGTGTATTGGCTCCGGTCGCGGGAGGTCGCAGGAGGGATGGAGGTGGGAGCATGGTAGTTGTCCAAAAGCTTTATCCTGAGTGGGTAGTTGTCTTTTCGGCTTTACCATGTAAGCGTATGGGTTTCTATCCATACGAGCGGCTCTGGTTGATACACAATATTGGAAACAATCTCGAGGACTTAGCTGTGCCTGATACCTTCGAAGTGTGCTTTGGCTTAAAGCGGGTCCGAGGTGTGGGTATAGCGGGTACACCCTCGCAGGTTAAAAACTATTCGAATAGCCTCGCCCTAGGTGATGGACACGCTTGGGTAAGCTTTTCAAGAGTTAGACTACAACATTTAAATTAAAACTTGCCGGGTGGTACGTGTGTCCGGGATTCGTGCTATATTGTGGTGACTATTGGGATAGTCACTTCTAGGTGGTTTCTTGTATCTATCTTTATTTCAGCTTATTTCAACAAGAAAATGAATTGCAAACTTGCCTTTAAACTCAGTATTACATTATTGCAAATAAAGTTGGCTTTATGCAAATGAAACATATGACCTCCACCAAATAAGCTGCATGTAGCATATGAACAGTCCGCTAGTTCACACGCTGTCTTGCGGGTACAAAGACAATCTTTGTACTCGTGTGCTTTGCTTAATGTTTTTGTTGCAGAGGAAGGAGGTGAGCCTCGTGGCCCTCACTTTCGTGAGTCAGGCTGCCGCTTCGTGGGTGACGCACTAGTCTTGGCGGTCGGTCGATGCCTTGTGGGTTGAAGGCACGCTGATTGGCTTTGTTTATAGCCATCTTATGGCGCTTTTGCTCGGGCCGCTTTTGTTGTTATTTGTGTATCTTGTGGCGTCGGCCATTGCCTGTAATATTGTTACTATTTGTTTATCTTCCGCTTGGAAGTGTGGTGTTTGGACTCTATGTGTGGAATGGAGTTGATGTCTAATTTTGTACCGGTGTGTATCTTGCTTCGAAGTATACATATCTCGAGGATCATTATTTGAATTGTGATGCTAGGACCAGGTGGTTGGTTAAGCATTACAAACCAAATAAACTGGGGTCCTCACAGGCTGGTTGGGTCTATTTCTATTGAGACTAGGCGAGGGGTAGCGTATCCATGCCAGGAAGGGACACGTGCTACAATGTGCCCAACTAGCGCAGGGTTACGCCAAGGCCAAGGTGGATATGATATATGACAATTTCATGGTTGTCCCGTTGGAGAAGCGCCCGAACGAAGACATCATAACACTAGGGGGTGCACAGTTATGTCCTGTGGCCCAAGAGGGACATCGCCCTTGACCTTGTAGTGTCATGATTGGAACACGACCATGCCTCTCTAATAGGACCCTCGATGACTCCACCACAACCTCTGCTTCAGAAGGCCGTTGCATCAGTTCTCGAGGAGAAGACGATGAAGGAACAAGAAAAGCGTGTCTCCGTATTGGTTCCCAAGTCGTCTCATAGGAAGATGTATAGTGGGTGAGTCGTTAAGGCCAAATCGAAATCGAAGAACATTAAAGAGCCTCGCACCGTCTGAAAATACTCCATCGGAAGACCGTTGGTCTCCAACACAGTATTAGCCTGCGCTGGAATAGGTTACCAGAGTTTGCATGTCTGGTACATGCGGAAGACCAACGTGCAGAGGTCAAACCGGCCTATTGGAATCACCGTCAGATACACGAAGGAGCATTTCCTCCACGAGTCGAGCCACTTCATCGTGGGCTTCAAAGATTTATTCGACCTATTCAACCTCGATGCCCTCAACGCCTCACTTCTATGATGCTGAACACTATAAGTGTGTACAATCAAGTTCTACATTCATGTAATACCGATAAATGTCACAACTTATTGCTTATATATAGATACATGATGAAAGAAGCTCGGCGATGGCGAGAACCGATGGGTTTCCTCGACCCACACTTGATCTGTGAGCAATACATCAACCTAGACGCATCCTATGTCCAGAAATACATAACGAAGGGGTTGCTTGCTCATGCCGACAAGGACTACATACTAGCACCCTATAACCAGAAGTAAGTGCTTCACTACTTGCTATACAAATTTTATTTCTACTTTATACGCAGCACGAACTTAGATTTAATGACTATTGCGACATACATGAGTAGGTTTTGCTGGATCCTTTTAGTCATTGTACCAAAAAGGAACAAGGTGATATACCTTGATTCCCTACTCAACAAAAACCATAACTTCACCCTTGTGCAAGGAATACTCGACAGGTATGCTTATTTCCTCTATACATAACTCTATTGTAGTTTTCCTTCGTTTGAAATGGCCAAGGATAATTTTTTAGAATCATGTAGGTTGTTCAGCGCCTATGTTGCCGAGAGAGGGCCATACAAGGAATCGAGTACCACACTGCAACACAGGAAGTGATTTCTGATACGAGCTACAACACAATAATCTTATAACACACTTCATAATAATGCTTCTCAAACTGACTATACCTATATATGCAATTCTATTTTTTGTTGTGCCACCAGCAAAAACAAAATCATCTATGTGCATTCTACATTTGCTATCATATGCAGTAAATCATGGGTGCTAAGACAAATGATCCAGAGGTTTACCAATCTTGCAATAATTATTTCCTAATTATAAATTTAACTACATACGCTTACTACTTTACTCCTCCTAGCGACAGGGCATGATACTCGATTTAGATTCATTGGCTATGAACGAAATCACGGAGGTTCGAGGAGTGCTCTCCGGCTTCATCAAGATGGAGATCATTAACTCCGACGGAGAGTTTCACTCTGTTGACACCGCTGAACGACTTTCCAAAAATTGATTCAATTGTAATTCACTTTGAGTTGTAATTCAATTGTAACTCTAGCAACAATACTTGAATCTTCTTTTGTAATTGATTTTGAGTTGTAAATCACTTTGAGTTGTAAACAATTGATTCATCTGTGATTTATCTATTTTTTGTTTGCTTGTTTTCAGAAGGCATGGCTAGCAATTCCTGAGGCTAGCCAAAAAATAGAAAAATATTTAAGTATAGAATGAACTATCGCAGACGGTTTTATGGTGCAAACCGTCTGTGAAGAACTACTATCACAGATTGGAGACATATCACAGATGGTTAGTAAAAAGGACCGTCTATGATATCCGACATATCACAGACGGTTGTTAGTAGAAACCGTTTGTGATAGTTAGCCTTCACGGACGGTTTGTACCTCAAAACCGTCTGTGTTGTGACTTATCACAGGCGGTTCACAAACTGTCTGTTATCACAGACACATCAAATCAGATGGTTCAGAAATCGTCTGTGATGACACTTTAGAACCGTATGTGATGACACTTTCTGTAGTAGTGCTCCTTCCCCAACTACGGCCGGAGCGCCTCCTCCCCGTTCTCCCTCTCCGGTCATCCATTTGCCTTGCCACCCGCGTCACAAGGTGCCCCTCGGCCTCCTCCTTCCATCCCCGGAGTTACCCCTCCCCTCTTCCTCTCATCTCACCGCATTTCGCTTTTCCCCGCCGCCAACCGAAGCTTCTTTCTTCCCTATTCCCGGCGCCGTCGACCACTCCCCACCGCCTTCGACCCCACCACTGGCATCGCTTTGTCATGTTCTACTCTGTGCTCCTTCTATCTCCCTTAGTGCACCGTCGGTTCACCGGCGCCCCCATCTCCCTGTGCGCCTCTGCCGCCGCCTCGCTTCGCTACCCACGACGCCACCACCACCCTTAGAACCGCCTCACTCCCAAGATTCCATTTTGCCGGTCGCCCAAGCCTCCCATGCCGCTGTCTACCGCTGCAACCTCCAGCTTTGCTCTCTATCTTCTCCATCCTTTTAATCCTTTCTTTTGTGCCACTTCCATATGGGTCCACCTTGTAAATCACTCCTTCCTCTCTCCTTCCATCTCTCTCCCACCTCCACATGGGACCCACAAAAATCAGAATTTCCTTTTATCCCATTTTGAAATGGAATATTCCAGAATATTCCGTCTTTTCTATGTTCTATCATTTCATGTGATTGAAAACTTCTGGACGTTCGTTCTCCTTCATACGAACTCCGATTCCATCGATTCTTGTTTCTAAATTCAGCCCATTTCTTTTAGTTCAATTTTTATATTTTTTATATTTTATTTGGAATTATTGTACTTATTTGCACTACTACAAAAATGCTAATACTAGACGCCTGATCACAAATGGTTTATCGAAATTGTCTGTATTAAACACAATCACATACGGTTTTTGTTTAGCAACCATTTGTGTTACTTTTTGCGCTAAAAACCGTCTGAAATATCACAGACGATTCATGTTTAAAACCATCTGTGAAGTATCACAGACGATTTTGACAAAAAACCATATGTGATATTACCAAGTATCACAGACGGTTTTTGTTGAAAATCGTCTGTGATACTTCACAGACGGTTTTAAAAAATAATCACCTGTGATATTACAACATATCACAAATGGTTTTTGTTGAAAACCGTCCGTGATAATTAACTCATCACAGACGGTGTAGTGTAGCTCACCAACAGAGTCTTCTTGATCTCCATCTCTAGAGCTATGGTGACCACGGGAGATCTCCAAGCCCAGTGAGGCCATCACCACTCCGTGCTCGGTTTGAGTATCGCCTCACCTCGCTGAGCCCGTTTGTGTGGTCCATTTCAGCTATTGTTGCCCACGCTAAGCTGTCACCATGGACCTCTCTGTCACCGCCACCGCCATCGACGCCAACTCTTCTCTGGTGAGTCCTCGACTCCACCAAGGTCGATTTATCCACCTATATGTCCCCCTAAAGCTGTGCATGTGCTTGGTTTTAGTTTATTTCCACTGAGAAGACCTATCACCGAGGAGCTTGCCGCCGTCGCCTCTGTTCACCGATGACCAGCCGCCTTGGACCTTCTCTGACTTCGACTAGTCACCTTGGACCTTCCTCGACTTCATTGACACCTTCCTCATGATCGAGGTGAGCTACTAGAGCATAAGCATCCTTTAATTTGAGTAGTTTCAGGCGTTTACACCGAAATCGCTAGTGAAGCCCATGGCGCTGCCATGTGACATCACCGTCGGCTCGCCTCAGGTGACCTTAGGGCCCCGAGCCACGACTATTAGCAATGCGATGTCACTCTGAGCCTAATTTCAGCTTCAAATCCTATTGTTTTTAATCATTTAGTTAATAAACTAACAATTCTATGACATGTGGGACCGTCATAGATTTGATAAATAAAATCATGAAATAAAAAAATAAGTCACTAACAAGTAGAGCCCACATGTAAGTTAATAAAATCTAAAAAAATATAAAAATGAGAAAAGCGACATTTAGTTCAGAGAAAAATACGCTTTCTCTGTTGGAAAGCGTAAGCCTCAGAAAATACGCTTTCGAAGTCACCCTTTTATTTATTTCCAAGGTTTTCAATACGAACCGTGTGATGGACTGAAGCTAGATATACACTGAGAATCGTGTGAGTGAAGAGTACATTAATGGCGTGTCTGATTTTACAAGAGCTGCCGAGGAGGATATGTTGAATAAGGGGGTAGAATATATGTACTGTCCATGCATTGACTGCGAGAATCTGATGATGTTTAAGAACTGAGCGCAGATCGAAGCACACTTGATTCGAAGGGGTTTCAAAAATGGTTATACACATTGGACCAGTCACGGTGAAGAGCAAATTATACAGGAAGGTAGTAATAACGACATTGCCGACGAAGTCAACGATATGCCGTCGGATGATGTCGATTGTAGTTTCGATTCGGATAGGCTACACGATGACAATCTAGATCAAATGCTTCGCGATGCAGGAGGGAATTGTGATGAGAGGAAGTATGTTAAATTCCGGGGCTTGATGGACGATTTGGAGAAACCTTTGTTCCCGGGTTGCAAGCCGGAATACACAAGGTTGTCATTCGCGCTTGAATTGCTGAAATTGAAGGCAAGCAACGGTTGGTCTGACAAGAGTTTCATGGCACTGTTAGGTCTCTTAGAGGACATGCTTTCGGAGGGAAACAAGTTGCCCAAAATCACCTACAAAGCCAAGAAGGTTCTTTGTCTATTGGGAATAGAAGTAGAAAGAATACATGCATGTCTGAACGACTATATCTTCTATCGTAATGAGTATGCAAATATGCATGTATGTCCGGTGTGCAACGTATCCCGATACAAGCGTGAGAATCAATCAGTTGATGGCGAGGGAATCGAGGTGGAGAAAGGACCTCCTGCTATCTTCGTGTAATTCCCCATTTAAAGCGGTTTTTTGCGAACCCAAAAGAAGCAAAACTGCTGCATTAGCACTCAGAGGAGTGTAAGAATAACAGAAAGCTAAGACACCCTGCTGATTTCGCCCAGTGGAGAAACATCGATAGGAGATTTGTAGACTTCGGTGCAGAACCGAGGAATATAAGGTTTGGATTGAGTACAGATGGAATGAATCCTTTCGGTAACATGAGCAGCCGACATAGCACTTGGCCCGTGACACTCTGTATCTACAACCTTTCGCCTTGGTAAACTATCTATGATACATCATATATCACAGACGGTTCCTTAGCATAAACTGTTTATGATACATCATATATCACAGACGGTTCCTTAGCGTCTGTGATACATCATATATCACAAACGGTTATTTATTGGAACCGTCTATGATATTATTTATCACAGATGGTTCTACATTACAACCGTCTGTGATGTTCATCCCTATTTATATTCGGACTTTAGGGTTTGCCCGCGTCCTCCACTCAAACAATTAAGTTTCTCAACTGCTCCCCCCGAGCTCGTCGCTGTCTTCTCCTCGAGCCCAGCGTGACTCCTCCCCTGAGCCCATTGTAACAGCCCCGAATAATTAAAATAAGAAGTGTGTTTCAATTGTAACCTAACACTGGGTTCATGTTTCAAATGTATCAAAATGTGTACATTTTGAAACTTTTCACACAGCTTCACCTCCTAGAACTATTCTTATATTTCTTGTAAAGAAAATTCATAAATTGAACATTCAAAATTCATAGTTTAACTCGAGTCAAAAACATTTTGAGTATTGTCTCTGGTCCAAAACCTTTCAAACTTTTATCATAAATTCTTGGGGTGGTATTGTGCACCCCTGAATTTTTCCCAGATTTTTAGAGTTTGTTTGAGCCATTTTTGGCTCAGGTCAAACCCATTTTTAAATTGGTCAAACCCCAGTTTATCACTTCTGGAATTTCTAACATAAAATATGATGCACAAAAACTTCTGAAAATTTTAGGGGAGTTCAATCATCTAACCAGTTAGCTTCATTTAAAGTTTCATCAAATTTGGAGTTCGTTTGATACTCCAATTAAATCCTCCAAAAATCCAGCCTAAAATCAAAAACCTAAACCGAGTTCACTGTTCCTCGGGCTAGAACCGACTGGGCTCGAGCCGCTTGGCTCGATCGAGTCACTTAACGATGCCGCTCGGTGATGGGCTCGTCGGCGTGGCTCGGTGTTAGCCGTTAGATCTCCATCGTGCGGTCTCTTTAGCCAACGCGGAGGCGTGGTCGTCGTGTGGCCGTCCGATGAAAATCGGCGGCGCTCCGTCGTCTCCTTCCTTCGGCCTCCACGCCTCGCGAGCGTGGCCGAGCTGGAGCATGGAGGGGTTCCCTCCGTGCGTCACCCTCGTGCGCTCCTCGCCAACGGTCGCCGAGCATTTAATGCTCGCCAGTGAGCCGCGCTCGAAGTCGTCGTTGCCAGCTTTTCACCTGCTCCTGCCGCTCGCGGCGACCTCGCGGCGGCGCGGCCGAGGCGAGCCACCGTTGATTCTTGGTCCTCCTGCCTTCTTAAGCCCTCGGCCCCTTTCGCTTGACCCCCCTTTCGCCCTTCCGCACTCCTCGCTTGCACCCGCTGAGCACCAGAGAGCCTCAAGCGCCCCAATCGCGGTCGGCCGCCATTCCCAAGCTTGGAGCACCGAGTGAAGCTTGTGCTCCAGTGGATCTCGTGCCCCCTCTGTTGTCCTGCTGCTTCCTCACCCCTTGGTGAAGCTTACGCCTCATCCAATTTCAGGTGACAGAGGAAGGAACCTTGTGGAGTTGAGTTTTTCCCCTCGGCGGCCGCCAGTGCCCCTTTCGTTCTCAAGTCCGGTAAGGGCTTCCTCCTCCCGAGCTTTTGCTCCGAGAGCATCCTGGTGCTTCCCTCTATCTAGTGCCACCACTCATTGGGGCTCAATGTCTCCCAGTTCTTGCACCGTCGGACCTCCTAGCATCGCCGCTGGTCTTCGTCGCCGGTCGGCTCGAGCCTCCTCCGCCGCCGTCGGCGCCATCATCTTCCCCTGAGGCCCCGTGAGCTTGAGCTCTTCTCCGCTTGACTTTTGCCGCATCGTGGCCGTGTTTCTTTGTTTCGGTCGCGCCGCCGCCGTCGTTAGCCTCCGGCTCGCCGCCGGCTATCATATGGGCTCCGGCTGGTCACTCTAAGTCCTTAGGACCTCGTTATAGTTTGTGCACTCGTCCATTTGTGCGTAGCATGGCGATTCTTTGTTTTGTTTTGTAGTAGCACACCCTCCGCCTCGCGCCGCGCGCGCGCAGCGTCGGCCACCATTAACCTCGTCGCGGTGCCATCCGGTTCGCAATAGCGATGGGTTTCAGTTTAACTCCTTCCCGGCCTCGCTTGCGCTCCCTCGCGGCGGCACGCCCGCGAGCTCGAGTTCAGCGCGCCCTGTTGTCGGACGAACTCCATCGTGTCAGGCGGCGTGGCTCTCTGCGCCATCCATCTCGAGATGAGCGGTCGGTGGCCTCGCCTCCAGCGCGCATGTGTTTGAACCCGGACGCTCTGAGCCGTCCGATTCAGAATCAACGGCTCATATCGACCACGTCGTTATGAGTTAGAAAACTTTCGGTTTGGCCAAGTCTCAAAACAGAAAAATGTTAGTGCCTTCTCATTTTCATATCTTTGTCGTCTTAGCTCCAACTTAGGTGATTCCAATTTTGTTAGCTTCCATATAACTTGAACTTAAATAGAAAAATAATTTTAGACCATGATCAAACCTGGAAAACTATTTTCAAAAATAGTAAACAAGTGAACTTAATACTGTTTTTCAGAACTTTTAGCAGGCTTGTAAAATGCATATCTTTTTATCTATAGCTCATTTTTGTATGAATACAATTGGAGTAGTTTCCTCTGATAGTCTAATTGCTAGGAAAATTAGTTTCATAAATTCTACTGTTGTCAAAATCATAAGGACTAAGATTTAGTTTTAATACCCTGTTAAACCATAAAAATCATAACTTTGGAAATATAACTCCAAATGACCTGAAATTTTATATGGGTTACCTATATACCAGTAGCTAGCTACCATAAAAATTTCAGCTTCAAAATCTTTCTAGAAAATATTTTTGCTACAGTACCTAATTCTGGCCGAAAATCACTATTTAGTTAATATCTTTTGCACCACTAATCCAAATTGAGTTTTTCCAGATTCTATGTCTAGATAGGTGCTGGCTTTACCTTGTGTATAAATTTTGTGTCTTTTGGATGCTTTTGCTCAAATTTTGTGATTAGGGTTTATTGCCTTATTGCTCTTTTGCCTTGTATTTAATTGCGCGGATAGGTGACGAAGAATTCGTTGAGCTCGATAGCACATCAGAGCAACCTCTTGAGCAACAGCAGCCAGGCAAGCAGTTTGATCATATCCCTTAATCCTATTATTTTCAAAGTTTAATACTTTGCTTCAACTGTATGTATGCATTGCTAATTTGTGTTAAATTGTGGTTAGAAATCCTT
Source organism: Ampelocalamus luodianensis (assembly GCA_036346255.1). Lineage (NCBI taxonomy): Eukaryota > Viridiplantae > Streptophyta > Magnoliopsida > Poales > Poaceae > Ampelocalamus > Ampelocalamus luodianensis. Next base: position 104,897 of record JAYEVH010000527.1, on the reverse strand, counting down.
TAGTTGCATCCTCAGTAGCTAAATGTTTATTCCTCTACTACCCGAGCCTAGGTTATTTGCTGTGGTTAGGGTTCATGGTAGAGCCCCATCACTTAGTAGTCACGTGTTAATTTGCTTAGCCACGCTTAGTGTCGGTAGCATTGGGCGATCATCGACTACGCTGGTGGTCCGGATCACACAACTACTATTACTATTATTGCCCAACACTTGGTGTTTGGTGCCTTGATTAATTTTGCCACTTAAAACTAAAAAAATGAAAACTGGTTTCGACGGGCACAATGGTATGTTGGTGTGATTCTTTCTTGGGTGTGACCGGATTGGTGCCCGGTCAATTAAGGACCGAGCATCTTGTGAGTCCCGTTACTCGAGCATTTATTTGCGTACTAACCACACTAGGGGCATATGGAACCCCTCTTGACTGAGTACTTTGGCGTGTGCTAGGGCGGGTGGCGGTGGTTTTTGTGTTTGGGAGCGTTGCGATTGTCAGAAAAGGCCGGGCCTTTGTGGCGCTTGTCTTTTAATTTGGGCGTCGTAGCGTATGGATTTCGGTCCATACGAGCGGGTCGTGCCTAGTACACAATATTGGAAAAGTCTCGTAGGACTTAGGCTGTGCGGCCTACCTACGGTAGTGGGTGAATCATGTGGCTTAAAGCGGTGCAAGTGTGGGTAAAGTGGTACACCTGCAGGATAAATCTATTCGAATAGCCTCGTCTAGGTTATGGACGCGCTTGGGTAAGCTTTTCAAGAACTAGTGTTATAACCTGTTTAAAAACTTAAAACTTGACGGGTGGTATGAACGGGAGTTCATGCTATTGTTGTGGTGACTTGGCGAGTCACTTCCAGTGTTGGTGCTCTTTTACTTATTGTATACTTGGTCGCTTGCGATTATTTGAACCTTTAAAAATGAATTGTAAACTTGCTTTTAAATGTATTACGTTATTGCAAATAAATGTTGCTTTATGCTTAAATAAACCATATGGCCTCCAATTAAACAAACGCATATAGCTACATTATAGTTACATTTATCTCACACGTCGCCTTGCAGTACAAGTTGATGTACTCACATGCTTTGCATGCTAATCTTTTGTTGCAGAGGAGGTTGCTCATAAGCCAAGGTACTACGTGAGATGTGCTTGGGTTGGGAGAGCGAGTAGCTTCATGCCCGATCGGTTGCCTTGTGGGTAAAGGCACACCGGTTGGCTCTTTGGTTCACCATCTTATGGCGCTTTTGTTTCATTGCTTATTTACTTTTGTGCTTATTGTCATTTGGCTGAAAGGCCCCCCCCCTTTTGTAATGACTCTGTTTAATTAATGTACGTCTTTTCTTCGTCTGTAAGGTTTTGGTTCTATGTGATGAATGGAATTGGTGCTTGTGTTTGTATCAGGGTATGTATCTCGCATACAGGAAGTATACATGTCTCGGGGCGGGTTTTATTTAATTGGTAATGCTTGCTAAAGTATTACGAGTTAAATAAATCCCGGGGTCCCCACACCCGTTGCCACTGTCCTCGACACCGCCTCTTCCTTGAGCCTGGCATGACTCGTCCCTCGAGCCCAACGCCGCCATCCTCGACGCCGCCTCCTCCTCGAGCCTGGCGTGCCTCCTCTCCCGAGCCCGCCGCCTCCTCCTCTCCCCGGAGCACACAGGAGCTGACTGCACCGGAGCTACCTACGCCGAAGCGGCAAGGGAATAGTGCATTAGATGCATCTACACCTCGTGCTCGGTCGATTCTCATGAAGTCGACCTCTACAAAGCGAGACAGTAAGGGCAAATCGAAGACGGTCGACTCCTGCTCTGATATCCCCTTCTTGCCGTTAGCCCAAAAATTCATGCTAGATGAGCCATTGGTCAAGAGGTGAGGCAACCCTACCCTAGGATTGGCTTGCACGAGATTGCTTATATGGTACATAGAACAGGCCAACAAGATGGATGAACAACGACGCTCAGGTGTCACCGTCAAGTTCAAGAAGGATCATTTTAACCACGAGACTCAAGACTATGTCTTTATGGTGACCTTCGAGGACTTGTTATGTCTCTTCAACCTTGACTCTCTCGACGTCTCACTCATGCAATACTAGACACTGTAAGTGTGTACAATCACGGTTAATGTTTGTGTAATACCGATAAATGTTATATATAACTCCTTGCTTTTGTGTGTGTGTGTGTATATATATATATATACATGATTTCTGAAACTAAATTAAGGAATTCACCGGTAGATTTCCTCGACCCACACGTGGTCTCCCAGTAAACCATCATGGAGAATGCAAAATTCATCGAGGATTACATGACAGAGTCATTGCTGGCTCACCGCAACAAAGAATTCATACTTTTGCCCTACAACCAGGAGTAAGTGTTGCACTAGTGGCAACACTTGTTGATTTGTACTTTATAAGCAACACGAACTTATGTTTAATGACTATGGTGACATACTTGTGCAGGTACCAATGGATTCTAATTGTAATTATACCAAAATAGAACATGGTAATATACCTAGATTCCCTACAGAAGGCCAAACACGACTTCATAGTTGTCCGGCATTTAATCGACAGGTAAACATATTTCCTTCATAGAAACTCTATTGTAGTCTTTCCTTCCTTTGCAATGGTTAAGGCTAACTTCTTGGAATCACGTAGGTCGTTCACCGTGTTCTTTGCTAAAGGAGGGAAATCCAAGAGAAGGATGCTGCGACATGATCTAAAATTCCCGGTACTCGCTAGTTAGTACACATTAATCCTATATAACACTTCGTAGTAATGCCTCTCGAACTAACCAATTCTATTTTTGTAGTGCCACCAGCAGCCGCCGACCTGCAACCTCTGTGGATATTATGTTTGCCACAATATGGAACTACTCGTCGGTTCCACGATGACCACGATCCTTAGGTTTGTTAATCTTGTAATAATTATTTCATACTTATCAATTTATATATGCACAAATTTAATCTTTGTAGCGATTGGTTGCGACCATCGTGGAAACTGCGTTGGAACAGGGCCAGCTCATAAACATTTGAGGACAGTTTGCGAGATTCTTGAACCGTGAGGTCATAAATCTAGATGGAAAGTTTCACAATGTAGATTGAACTTGATTGTGATAATATTAAACTTAATGGTATATGTGTGTAAATATACATGAATGGTTAATTTTAGTTAATTGATTTGTGAATTGGATGTGCTTGTTTCTAAAATAAATGCGAATTGGATGTGTTTATTTTTAAAATGAATGTGAATTGGATGTATACAACTTGTTGTGTTTCAGCTTGTTTCAGAGGGCATGGCTAGCATTTCCTAAGGCTAGCCAATAAATAGAAATAGACTTAGCAATACAAAAGAATATCACAGACAGTTCCTTAGGATATACCGTCTGTGATACATCATCTCTCACAGACGGTTTCATCTACAAACCGTCTGTGATACATTAGCTATCACAGACGGTTTCAGCCACAAACCATCTGTGTTATTCAGCTATCACAGACGGTTCTGAGTTAATAATCATCTGTGATAATATGCATCACAAACGGTTCACAAACTGTCTGTGATGACCTCATGTCATTACTGACCCATAAACTCAAACGGCTCACAAAATCGTCTGTAATAACGTTTTTGAACCGTTTGTGAAGACATTTTTTTGTTGTAGTGTTAGCTCTTTTCGCACGTATAGATTTTGTCGTTTTCGAACAATTCCTTGACCTGTCGGCCGAAGCAACTCAAAACTTCAACGAAGGCAAGTCGTAGTACTTTGATCATGTTGTACCCATTTTATAAAATTATATTATTTTATATCAATATGCATTGCTAATTTCATAATAACTACGCTCGGGAATAGTTAAAAACCTATTCGACATCATGTCTCCTTGAATGATTGTGAATGACATGTATCCTTGGACACATTAAGTTGGGTTAATTTTAATTGGATATATTGTAATACCAACATGGGTATCGTAGTATACTTAGCCATGCTTAGTTACATGAGTTTCATGATCACATGTTCATAAATGATTAATTTTGATCTAATGATATATGGAATTGTAGCGATGCTACTATTATTAAAATTTGTTGTTCCATGGTAAGGGTTTTCATTTGGTCGGGTTGAACAAAAAAAAAAATTAAAATTTAGGCGAATGATCGTGCAGTAAAGAGGATGATTTTGGGATGTGGTTGCCTCGTATGAGTAGTCACTAAGGACTTAACTTTGTGCATCATTAATCTGGACCATACCGTATAACCATATGTCCTGAATGGGAAGGACCTGACTGAATAATTTACTGAATCCAAGCATTAAGCCTGCTGGCTGTAGTTGATAGGTGTTCTCTTGATTATGGCAAATATACTTTCATATCTTGAGACATTTAGATTATGGTAAATGTACTTTCATACCTTGGGTCGTGCAGCATGGTAAGGAACCTCCATGTTGTCGGGAATTGCGCCGTATGTTGGTAACAGAACTCCATGTTCGGGCATGTCATCCCCCACAATGGTGAGCTCCGGATCGATGGTAAACAACATTCATGACTTGGGGTTAAGCTCATTGGGCGAGCTAATGTGAGGACAAAATATTGTAAAAGCCTTGTGATAATCGTTTAGTCGCACACCTTCGGAAGTGTGTTAGACGAATATTATAAACTGATTATCTTTTGTGGATCAAGCTGTATAACCTCTACAGAGTGTTAAAAACTATTTGAGTAGCTGTGTCATCGGTTATGGACAATGACTAGTGATTTCACACGAGGAATAAATTTTCTCAAAAATGTTGGAATGATGGTTTGGTTAAGCTTTGAGGAGTTAGATTTGGTTGATGGTTGGGAAGTGAACGGGTGTTCACTAGTTGTTTCAAACTACTTGTTTACTTATGTATTTAATTTTTGAAATTGTGTTTTTCAATCTATTTACTGTATTTATTGTCAATACTATTTTCTGCAAAATAGTCATAAAGCTATCCTTGTTCAAGCCTTGCATGAATACTATTTGCATACATTTCCCTACGACTTGTTAAGTATTTTATGTACTCACAGCTTTGCACCATTGTTGATCAGTCACCGAGGAAGAACCAGGGAACACCGAATTCTACAAGGAGTACTTCGAAGATTATGCGAACAAGGTCGCGTTCTCCACTCGATTGCCTCTGGGCATGTCGGATGGCTACCACGGGTTGTTTTATTCCGCTGCAAGTTTACACTTTTGTCTTAAAGCCCTGCGTAGCAAACTCGGTAAAACCTTGGTCATAAGATCTGTTGTTGCTAAGTAATATTAATTTATCTGCTTCTTAGATATTCTATTGTATGGATATGATTTCATCGATATTACAACTACGTGAATTAGCTACTGATCATAAGACTAATTTAGAATACACAGTGGGCTCGGATTTAGTGATCCGGGATCCCAACAAAGATTCATGCAACTAGGTAGATTCTGCATCACAGCCCACATAACGACCGCAAACTGACCCTAAGTTAGGGTTGCTCCGAACTCTAATAACCAAATGGCCATCCTTCTTTAAGAAAAGGAGATAATAGTACATTGCATCGGATGTTTCCAAACTTGCTCACTTATTTCACTTATCGACAATCTCGAACTTTGGTATTTTTCAACCACTAAGGTTTTTTTTCCTGCGAGGAGCTTGCTATACAATTTTTTCACTTAATTTACAAATTGATCCAACTTGCTTAATTAAGGAAGTTCAGCTACTTGCCAGGCTACACTCAAATTTAAAGACAACCTAATTGACACAAGTGAATCACTGTAAGAGCTTCTCATGTAATTTACTCGAAAAATGAAACTAATGGTCACTGTCCCGAAAGTCTACAGGCTCGTACCAAACTTGTGCTGCACATCCGTGCACACTTCTCCGGCTTGACGCAGAATCATGGACTGGAGGAACGATGCCGTGCATAGCCAACAACTCACCATCACCAACAACTCCCCTCCCTTAACTAGGACGCGGAATCTAATCCAATCTGATCCCAAATGACGTCGTACGAATGCACGCGCGAAGACCGCTGGCCAACGAGCGCATCTTAGCTGACCTAACATCGAATCCTTTCAACCGCAGCATGCAAGCAACTCTGAAAGTGATATCTGATCACCCTGCCTGAAAAAAAAATGAAGAATTAACCTGATGAGTTTAGTATTTGCAAAGCAGTCACAAAAAGCTAGCAACTTAATTTACATTTTTTTCTCGTATAATTATCTAGAAACAGAAGAAATATACCAGGTGGTCCTCGTTTAATCAGGTAAGAGTCAGTGAGCAAACCTAGTATCCGGAGTTCAAAAGTGTAGGCTTTCAGCTAACCTTTGACCACATGTGATACACATTATTGGATTAAGATTTTCAACTTGAAGAAAAGCAGCCATCTTTTTGACAGCCGAAAAGCGAAGAATTTTGGCGAAAATTCTCCATCTTTGTGGAAAATAAGGGAGTGTCAGGTATGAACAAGCATCAATAGATCTTACATTTTCCACAGCTATGGTAATCTAAGGGCATGTTTGGTTCAAGACCTGAGAGCCGTGTCTGAGAAAAAGTAGTGCCTGAGAGTAGCCTGAGAAGTAGATGATTTTTGCGTGATCAAGCAAACCTGAAGATATGATGTTTGATTGATGATACGTGCCTGGAGATAGAAAAGAGAGAGAAAGAACTAAAGAGATAAACAACAAATCTGCCTGCCAGGCTTGCTTGCCAGGTGTTCAATTTCTTTGCCTGGTCACCAGGCCTTCCTCCAAGCAACGTCCGGGCAATCATCCGGAGCTCTCCTGGCCAGGCTTGGTCTCTTCAGGACTCAATCCAAACATACCCTAAGACTGCAAGTAACATCGGTACAAGTCAGAAAGACAGTAGGCAGGTATGTATCTGCATGAATTCCATGATGTCGTATGCATCAGCACTCAGCAGTGTTAATTATTAAGCGACAAAATTCGGAAATGAAGATGATAAGTTAGTTCCAAAGATGAAAGGCGGTGCGTGATTGAGTAATCGAGTCCCTCACTATAGAGAAAAAAAATCATTTGTAAAAGATATATACCGCATGTTGTTTCTTCTTTTGCTCACTTTGTCAGCAACTAGCATTCAGAGCCGATAACTAAATTTAGGAATTTGGTTTTAGATAACGTTACCAACTAAAGTAGCCTTGACAATTTAGTACAGAGCACAGAAATGGTACCATCTTTATTCTGTTCGGTCTTGTCAAGATAAAAGCAATTCAGAATGAGACAAACAATACTATTAACTATAATCTAATGAATGACAGATGTTGTCAACAAGCTATAGCAATTGATGACAACAGCAGAAATTATTATTATGGTTTTTTTTCAAAACAAAGAACATACCAATGCTGACAGAAAATATTGTAGCCTCACTACAGAAGAAAGAAGGGAAAAATACTTACTGTGGAGAGTAAACTGAAGAATTTTAAGACCCTTCTGTTCAGCTTGTCAGCAAAAACAATCAATTAGAGCTGAAGCTACAGGTGGTAAATGATTTTCATTTTTGCAGAGGAAGGACAAAGTATGGTCAGTCCTTAAGAAAATTGATTGAAAGGTAAGCAACAATAGCACCCAAGATGCAAACCAGAAAACGATGTCATAACATATGCAACGGGCAAAAACTGTATTTTGTTCCTTTCTCAGTAAGGAAGACAGCTGTACAAGCAAAGGGAACTCAGTTCCAAGATACAAACCCATCTCTTCAACTAAAGAGGCGTCCTTCTAAAAAAGAACCCTACAATCGTGTCTCTAATCATGTTTTTGACTTTTTGTGTATTATGTACAGTGACTTAAAACTACAAATTTGCCTACCAAAAGGAACTACTTTCTTTTCTGTATACCTAAGTTAAAATGATTTAACTAGTTTACTGACATTCCATGCAGAGAATCAAAATCTGCAGGAATCAGAAACATTTACACTGATTTCTCGGATGATTCCTCTATATTTGCTGAATCAATTGAGAAGCCATCAATGAAGTTGTTGTCTGAGTCAATCTGCAACTCTTTGAACATTGCCATGACCTGGATCATAGTAGGCCTGCAGTTAGGCTGATCGTCCAAGCACTGACAAGCTATTTTCAGATACTGGTAGTGCTCCAATTCACCGGATGTCGTAGCCGTCAGTGTAGGATCATATATTTCACTGCATCTGTCCTCCTTGACCATCTGCTTCACCCAGCCAACAAGGTTATTGTCACCAAAATCGGTTGGATCAATTGGTTTCTTCCCTGAGATGAGCTCCAAAAGCACAACTCCATAGCTGTAGACGTCACCCTTGGTTGTGCACCTGAAGTCCTGGCAGTACTCAGGTGGCACATATCCAGGCGTTCCTGAGAGCATGCTCACGGTCAGATGTGAGTCGAGTGCATTCATGAGCCTTGCCATCCCAAAATCCGACACATAGGCATCAAAGTTGACATCAAGCAGCACGTTGCTTGACTTCATGTCCCGGTGTATGATGTGTGGGATGCAGCTGTGGTGGAGGAAGGCGAGCCCCCTCGCTGAACCAATTGCAATCTTTTTCCTTGCTGCCCAATCAAGATTCACATTAGCCTCGTCCTTGTCATGGAGCACGAGATCCAAGCTACCATGCTTCATATACTCATACACAAGGAGTCGTTCATCACTGATCTTGCAGTATCCTAGCAACGACACAAGGTTGCGATGCTTGATCTTGCCGATGGTCTCCATCTCTGCAGTGAACTCCCGGTCACCCTGGCCTGTGAAATGCATCAGCTTCTTGACGGCCACGACATTACCATCCTTGAGTTTGGCCTTGTAAACCTCGCCAAATCCTCCTGATCCAATGAGTGCCTCTGCACTGAAGCCATTGGTGGCCTCATATAGGTGGGCAAAGGTGAGCTTCCTCAATGGATTCTCAAATATGGCCATATTGATGCTTAATGGCTCACGGACGCCTGACAGCTTCCAGCTCGATTTGCTGGATGCTGGGAGGCTCTCACTGTACCCAACTTGCATTTCTTCAGTTTTACTTTTATAGGGCCTCCTGAGCTTGTAGAGAGTGATCAGCAGAGAGAACAGTATGAGCACTGAGAGTGTCACTGCAAGGAGCACACTTCCTTCAACGAACTTCCTTCTCCCATCAGGGGAAGCTTGGGGCAGACCTCCCATGCCAGCATAATGCACACAAGGAGTCAAGGGGACGCCACAGAGCCCAGAATTGTTTTCATATCGGGATGCTGGGAATGTGATGAGCTGCCCCGATGTCGGGATTTCGCCGGTCAGGTTATTGTTGGAGACATCAAAGTCTGCAAGGAAATGCAGACACCCAAGCCCCGGGGGGATGCCACCGGTGAGATGATTGTGCGAGAGGTCAAGTGCACCAATCCCCTTGAGCCCTGTGAATGCATCTGGAATTGCACCACTAAGTTCATTATGCCCTATGTTAAGGACCTCGAGATATGTCATGTTCCCAAAGCTTGCCGGAATTGTGCCGGTCAGACTGTTGTATGAGAGATCAAGAAAGATCATGCTCCCATTGTTGCTGAAAGTGTAGACTGTCATGCCGGTGTATATCCTCGTGGCGGGGCATAAGTGCACAGCCGGGAACTCGGCCAGCCGGTCTGGCCGGATGTCCAGGAACTCGAACAGAACACCGGCACCAGGGCAGATATTGCCAGCCTCATTCCGGAGGAACGCAAACTGTTTCCCCGAGACAATACCCCCAGTGATGAGACCTGCCTGCGCTGCTAACTGTGGAGGTATTGTACCAATGAAGTTATTGCTGTTGAGGTCAAGCCAGATGAGGTTGCTACAGCTGCCGAGCTCTGCTGGGACCTGACCAGAGAGTAAATTCTTATTGAACTCCAGAATGGCGAGATTCTGAAGGTTGCTGAAGCCTGAGGGCACACTCCCAGTAAGGCGGTTGCCGGCAAGTGACACCCAGATGAGACTCACACATTTGGTAATGGAAGGAGGGATACTTCCAGTGAAGTTGTTGTAGCTTATCACCAATGTCTCCAGTGTCGTGCTGTTGGAACAGAGTGTGTCTGGTATCTGGCCGGAGAAATTGTTTGCCCACATAACCAAATCAACAAGCCTCGGAAGCAACAATATTTCTGGTGGAATCTGACCAACCAATAGGTTGAAGCTAAGGTCAATAACCTCAAGATTGCCACAGTTGCCAAGTGATGGTGGCACTGTTCCATTGAGGTAATTGTTTGGGAGTAGTAGCTTCTGCAGTGATGGCAATGACGAGCACAAACCTGGCATGATCTCTCCATTGAGCTCATTGGACCCAAGATCAATAACTTCAAGCAGTGGGCACCCTGCAGCGAGCGATGGCAACGGGTTTGCCCCTGTGATATTGTTGAATGGCAGCCGCAGCACACGGAGAGAATATATGTTGCTGACGACAGTAACCACAAAGTCCCCAGACAGCTGGTTGATGCCAAGATTGAGCACCTGAAGTGATCTGCATTTTGCAAAGCTTGCAGGCAAGCTCCCATTCAATTCGTTGCTTGACAAGTCTAGTTCAACCAGCGTTCTGCACAAGAGGCCAAGCTTATCCGGTATTGCCCCAGCGAACTGGTTCCCGGCTAGCGCAAGTCGCCTCAATGATTGGAAGTCTCCCAAGAACACTGGTATTGGACCTGGCAAAAGCTTGTTCCCAGACATGTCAAGTGTCTCAAGGCGGTGGCAATTGGTAAGACTCCGTGGCAACCCTGTGCCATTTAGTCTGTTGTACGACCAATCAAGCACCGTGATGTTTGCACAACCACCAAATTTATACCCCGAGATGTCCCCGGAGAAGTTGTTCCCAGCAATGCTCAAGTGCGTCAAATTGACTGGTGCCGTGGCCACAAGCCTGGCAGGCAGCGCACCAGACATTAGGTTCCATGACAGATCAAGAACGGCAACCTTGCTGCATGGTGCAAGCTCCGGGAGGCCTCCGGTGAACTGGTTGGCCGAGAGGTTGAGATACTGAACCCCATGGCAGCCGGCGAGGGAGTAGTTCAGCAAGCCGGTATCTGACAACCGGTTCCGGGACATGTCCAGTGTGCGCAGAGACGGCGGGAACGGGAAGCCCCCGCCGGTGAGGGTGTTCCTGGACAAGTTTAGGAACTGCAGGCTGCGGCAGGACGCCAAGAACGCCCGGGGAAGCGTCCCGTTCAAGGTGTTCGACGATAAGTCAATGTCCACGAGCGCGCACAGCGCTGTCCGCTGCAGCGAGGCGAGGTCACCGTGGAAGGCATTGCCGGAGAGGTTAAGGCTCTGGAGCGCGGGGAGCGCGAGCAGGGCGTCGAGGCGGAGCCGGCCGGCGAGCGAATGGCCGCTGAGATCCAGCGCGCGGATGCGACCGCCCGCGCACGATACGCCGGCCCACGCGCACGGCGAGTCCGAGGTGGAGTTGGCCCAGCTCGCGAGCGCGCCGGTCCGGTCAGCGGCCACGGACGCGTGCTTGAACGCGAGCAGCGCCGCGGCCTCGTCGTCGGGGCCGTCAATAGCGCGCGCCAGGTGAAGCAGCAGCAGCAGCAGCAGCGCCAGGATGGGCACCACCATGCGAGCGGCGCCCATGGCTGCTCTTTGTGGCGAAAGAATTGGGGAAGAAGACAACCGAATGGTGTTCTTGGTGGCTTCACATCGCGTGGGAGCTCAGGAGGCGTGGACTCGAATACGCCTGCAAAATTTAGATAAAATTTCACATTATTTGGTAAAACATATCGGATTATTTTACCACTTAAACTACGGTGCAAAACCTCATACACCAAAAAGAAGGAATCTTTGGGAGGGGAAGCATAAACACAATTTGAACATTCGGGTAAAATTGGAGATAGGATAATACAATCGGAAATCATTAACTCATTTCTAAGAGAGAAAATACACTCCAATTTGTTCAACAAACGTTCACAAAAATGCTAAGAACAACAAGGGAAATGGCCAGTATCTTGAACAAGAAACCCCTTGGAAAAAAAAACCAAGAAACCGTATTACCACTGCAAGGAGAGAAAAAGAGACCAGGAAACCAACCTTGCTCGGATCAAGAACCTCCACGGAGCCTAAAACAGCATGGAAAATGGGGAAAGTCGCAGGTGGAGAGAAGGGGGAAGAAACTAACTAACTACTCGTTGGAGAGTTGCAGACGGCGGAGGGGGAGAGAGAAGAAGCCCAAGTAGAACACTGGTCGTATCTAAGTAAGCGAGTGTGTGTGCAAGCAGTTGAAGGTCGCTATTAATAGGAAATTTTAGTACAAAAACTTGTTTGCTTTCGACGGAAAATCAGCGCAGAGAAGGGGGCAAAAGTACACGCGGAGTAAGCGGGTATTTCCAAGATTACGATGAGATTATCGGGGGCAAATTTAAAATGTTGGGTGGTGATGATTCTTTCTTTTTGTTTGTTCGTCTACCTCAGTGTCCTGGTCCGGTCAAACTTAAGATCTTGCCGAACCCAACCTTTCTAGCCTGCCCCGCCGCTTTACATTGAAGCTTAATCTCCATTTGTAATGCAAAGCTAAATCCTTTCCCATGAGCTCCTCTTCAGAACCGATTTGGAAGAGGCTAGGCTCGCACGAGTAGAGGTTTGGCTCATCTTAAACACGAAAATATTTCCTGATTTATGTTGAAATTGAACTGTTATCTTGAACAGGATCATTAACCTTTTTCTTCTATCATTAGTTTATTCATGCTACCCATTTAGTGTAATGTATTTTAGAGATGAATAAAAAAGTAAAGAAATTTCATGTCGTGACTAGTTGAATTCTACATGGATTATCTAAGAAAAGGTGCTTGGATGGTTAACAGAATAAATGTAGGAAATCTGGAAGGATATGTCTTTTGTAGCATAGCGAAGATGAAAGAGAGAACGAAATCTAAAACATGAGGCTTTAGCTAACGTTTGAAATCCTCAAAAAGCGAAGGAAAGAGGAATAATTCCTGGAGGAATAATTTTTTTATACGATTCAAGTTCTATAAATTTCTTTCAAAACTCCTGTATTCCAAACAAACACTCTAGTTGTTTGTAAAAATTTATCGTTTGACCAGACCATGCAATAGCATTTTTCTCATGTTACCTTCCCTTGGATCAAACCGGTTGTTTTTTTTTTCATGGCTTCATTTTATAAGCATCTGTTGATCTTAGGCCATCTCCAGTGTTCTATGGTAACTCAATTTTTTTAGACGTGTGCTAAAAGCGTATAAATGTGTATGTGTGTGGCAACCTTGTAATTGAAAAAAAAAAAAGCACTTATTTTCCTTTTGTTGTCATGCTTCCACTTCCACTCTAGCCACTAGAGTGACCGATTCCAATAAGGACAAAAGAACCGAAACTGAACCTAGTAGGCTCAATGTTTGAGTGTAGGTGACTTAGATTTTAATTTACTAGAACTTTGATATGTGTCCTACAAGAATTCATATCCTAATTTTATTAAACTTCCCACTTCATTTTTTAGGAGAACTAGGGGTACTATATAAAGCCATGAGTGGTTGTTATGATGAACACAAGCCACAAACCAATTCATCAAAAGCAAGAGGTACACGAGAGGATTAGAGACTAGGTTATTCTTTAACACTAGATTCTTGTATAGTGCAAGGATCTGATTGTCCTAAAAGGTTCAAGAGGGTTGTGAGAGAGCAATAACCCCTTGTATTCTTTTAAGGTTGTGCTTAAGGAATTTGCAGTCGGCTTCGCCAAATCTTCCTCTCCCGTCGTGCTTATTTCGTCACCGTTATTTGATTCTCTCTACGAGATTCATCTACTTCGTTCTTGATACCGTGCGCGCTTGTGTTGTTTTATTACAAACTCTGATTTGATCTGGGGGCTGCTATGCATAAGAAGAGGTATCAGAGTATAACAAGTGGTATCAGAGGCAATGCTAGATTAATCTGATTTGAGAGAAGGTCATCGAAGCGTCATGTGACATAAAATCAAGATCGATGTCGACAATGTTGAACCAAATAGAGAAATTTGATGGTAGAGGAAATTTCAGCGTGTGGCAATATGTGAAGAATGATGTCCTTGTCTAGCAAAGGTTAATCAATACTCTTAAAGGAGATAAACGAAAAAGACGTCCAATGAAGACCGGAAGGTGATGGAGCGGAAGGCTGTCAGTACAATCCGTCAATGTCTCTCTGATGAGGTAAAATACTCGGTGATCAAGGAAAATTTACCGAAGAAATTATGAAGCCACTTAGAAGAATTGTATATGCCAAAGTCACAAACAAACCGATAGATGCTGAAGCGGTAACTGTACAAGTTGCGCATTGAGGAGGGTACACGGTTCGTTGACCATCTCAATGTCTTCAACAAAGTTATCACGCAGTTGACTAGTGTGGATGAGAAAATTGAGGAGAACGATAAGGTCGTCATATTGGCATTATCTCTTTCACCATCATGGGAGCAATTGGTGATGAATATTCTCGTCAGGAAAATCACCTCAACTTTAATGAGGTAGTGATATATTTATTGGAGACAAAGTCCTTGAAGATGTCATCGGACTATTCATCTTCTGGTGATCAAGTATTTGCTGTTGTAGGTATTGTAGGAAAAAGCAAAAATCACATGAAGAAGAAGGGCAAGGACAAGAGCACACGTGTATGCTACCTATGTGACGAGAAATGTCATATGATAAAAGACTGTCCATGTCTGAGGCAAATGAGGGGAGCATACTCAGTGGTGGTAGCGAAAGATGATTCGGACGTACTAGTCGTCAGTCAATCAAGTACTTCTCATGGATGGCTATTAAATTTAGATTATTGCTTCCATATATGTTCGGTGAGGAAGATGTTTGACGAAAGATCTCTACGCCTGGCACATGAAAATGTTTGTTCACTTAGCAGATTGAAAGGAGTATGCATTACTAAGATGAGAACAATTACATTGGAGATGTATAATGGAGCATATCACACATTGGAGGGAGTTTGGTATATTCCCAGCTAAAAGAATAATCTAATTTCAGTGAGGTCGGTTGAACTCGAATGTTATGAGGTATCACTTCGAGGTGGAGTCATGCGAGTTATTTGCAAAAGGCGGGTAATCATGAAAAGTATCGAGGTAATGGAGATCTGAGTTGATAGGTAATCATCAAGAAGAGGTTTGATAAAAATCCTGATCAGGAGATGGAAACCGTATCATCAATGGTAGGTATTCAGATCTCATCTGCAGTTATGTGCGGAAATACAAAGACGATTGCAAATATAGCAAGCGCAAAGGCAAAGGTGAGAGTTGTTGAAAAAAGCAAGACGTGGTGGGACCAACAATGTGGTATTGATGAGCAGGTCGATCTCGGAGGTGGTACAAACCTATGACATCGAGGGATGTAGGAATAGGAGGTGTGGTTAACTAAACTACATAACAAAGGAGCTCTCGGGTGTAGTTTTTGGATGGACTAGTCTAGATACTGACAAGCACACTGCGGTGATGTGCATGAGCCCCTTTGGTAGGGGCACTCCCAAAGGTGGGATGAAATAAAAACATGAAAAAAATAGCGAAACCGACTTGGAGCGGGTTCTTGGAGGAGCACGGTGACGTCAACGGATAGGAGTCAAAGTGAAGATTGTTGGCTATAGATGACTCATATCCTAACCTACTAGGACCTAGAGATGTGTGAATTTTTTTTGAAATAATATGTGAGACCCCGGTTTATTAAGCTTGTAATACTTAACCTTCCACTGGCTCTAGTATCACAAACAGAATAACCCGTGCCTTGATGGACATGTGCTTCCCAGAAATTACAGCACACATACATCATCCAAAAGCATGCATCATTTCCATACAACATAATATAACAAGTCAAGCAAAAGACATACATAATAATAAGTTATTACAAAACAGCCAACCGGCCAAATGATAAGAGTATTAAGTAACAGCGAAAGCAAAAGTTGCCATAAGATGGCTTTGAACCAAAATACGACCGGTTAGCCACATAACACCACAGGGCAACCGACCGGGCCGCCAAGCTAATCGCCCCACACACTGTCACAGCACAACTCACAAAAGTGAGACCCATCGGGCTCACATTCTTCCTCTGCACACAATAAACAATGCAGGTGAGTACAAAAATGTACTCGCAAGACTTATGAGTAACAAGCCTATACATAGCTACATGAAAGCTGTATCAGAGGAAGGTTGGTTATATGGTTATTTGGACGCGTAAAGCAAGTTTCATTTGCAATAATGTAATAGATTGAAAGCAATTTCACAAATCAGTTTTTAAGCATTGAAATAGCAGCGAGTAACAATAATTATCAAGTAATCACCTAGAAGTGACTAACTCACTAGCCACCACACATAGCATGAATCCCCCAATTCATACCACCTGGCAAGTTTTAGTTAAAAATGTTGTAGTCTAACTCTTGAAAGACTTCCCCAAGGCCTAGGTTATGGACACGCTTGGGGAAGTCTTTCAAGAGTTAGACTACAACATTTTTAACTAAAACTTGTCAGGTGGTATGAATCGGGGGATTCATGCTATGTGTGGTGGCTATTGGGTTAGTCACTTCTAGGTGGTTAATTGATAATTATTGTTACTCGCTGCTATTTCAATGCTTAAAAACTGATTTGTGAAATTACTTTAAATCTATTACATTATTGCAAATGAAATTTGCTTTACGCGTCCAAATAACCATATAACCAACCTTCCTCTGATACAGCTTTCATGTAGCTATGTATAGGCTTGTTGCTAAATGAAGTCTTGCAGTACATTTTTGTACTCACCGCATTGCTTATTGTGTGCAGAGGAAGAAGGTGAGTCTGATGGCCTCACTTTGTGAGTTGTGTTTGTGGCGTGTGTGGGCGATTAGCTTGGCGGCCCGGTCGGTTGCCCTGTGGTGTTATGTGGCTTACCGGTCGTATTTTGATTCAAAGCCATCTTATGGCAACTTTTGCTTCCGCTATTACTTAATACTCTTATCATTTGGCCGGTTGGCTGTTCTGTAATAATTTATTATTATGCATGTGTTTTGCTTGACTTGTTATATTATGTTGTATTGAAATGATGCATGCTTTTGTATGATGTATGTGTGCTGCAATTTCTAGGAAGCACATGACCATCGAGGCACAGGTTATTCTGTTTGTGATACTAGAGCTAGTGGAAGGTTAAGTATTACAAGCTTAATAAACCAGGGTCTCATATATTATTTCCAAAAAATTCACACATCTCTAGGTCCTAGTAGGTTAGGATATGAGTCATCTATAGTCAACAATCTTCACTTTGACTCCTATCCGTTGACGTCACCGTGCTCCTCCAAGAACCCACTCCAAGTCGGTTTCGCTTTTTTTTTTCATGTTTTTATTTCATCCCACCTTTGGGAGTGCCCCTACCAAAGGGGCTCATGCACATCACCGCAGTGTGCTTGTCAGTATCTAGACTAGTCCATCCAAAAACTACACCCGAGAGCTCCTTTGTTGTGTAGTTTAGTTAACCACACCTCCTATTCCTACATCCCTCAATGTCATAGGTTTGTACCACCTCCGAGATCGACCTGCTCATCGATACCACATTGTTGGTCCTACCACGTCTTGCTTCTTTCAACAACTCTCACCTTTGCCTTTGCGCTTGCTATATTTGCAATCGTCTTTGTAGTTCCGCACATAACTGCAGATGAGATCTGAATACCTACCATTGATGATACGGTTTCCATCTCCTAATCAGGATTTTTATCAGACCTCTTCTTGATGATTACCTATCAATCGGTATCCTCCATTACTCTAGATACTTTTCATGATTACCCGCCTTTTGCAAATAACTCGCATGACTCCACCTCGAAGTGATACCTCATAACATTCGAGTTCAACCGACCTCATTGAAATTAGATTATTCTTTAAGCTGGGAATATACCAAACTCCCTCCAATGTGTGATGTGCTCTATTATACATCTCCAATGTAATTGTTCTCATCTTAGTAATGCATACTCCTTTCAATCTGCTAAGTGAACAAACATTTCCATGTGCCAGGCGTAGAGATCTTTCGTCAAACATCTCCCTCACCGAACATATATGGAAGCAATAATCTAAATTTAATAACCATCCATGAGAAGTACTTGATTGATTGACGACTAGTACGTTCGAATCATCTTTCGCTACCACCACTGAGTCTGCTCCCCTCATTTGCCTCAGACATGGACAGTCTTTTATCATATGACATTTCTCGTCACATAGGTAGCATACACGTGTGCTCTTGTTCTTGCCCTTCTTCTTCATGTGATTTTTGCTTTTGCCTGCAATACCTACAACAGCAAATACTTGATCACCAGAAGATGAATAGTCTGATGACATCTTCAAAGACTTTGTCTCCAATAAATATATCACTACCTCATTAAAGTTGAGGTGATTTTCCCGACGAGAATATTCATCACCAATTGCTTCCATGATGGTGATAGAGATAATGCCAATATGACGACCTTGTCGTTCTCCTCAATTTTCTCATCCACACTAGTCAACTGCGTGATAACTTTGTTGAAGACATTGAGATGGTCAACGAACCGTGTACCCTCCTCAATGTGCAACTCGTACAGTTACCGCTTCAGCATCTATCGGTTTGTTAGTGACTTTGGCATATACAATTATTCTAAGTGGCATATACGATTAAACAAGTCCTCCGGAAGGTCCGAATGTTCTCAGACGATCAGGACGGTTGGATCGAGATCCAATGGTTCAAATTGAATAGCGCATTCGCACGGTCTGAATGTTCACGCGAACATGGGTCGCTCGATAAGGATCCAACGGCTGAGATTGAAAGCGCGCTTTTAAGCCGTACTGGGTGCAGTGAGTTGACTGGACCAAGTCAGGTGGCTTGAGCCCGAGTCTGACTCGCACCTGAGGAACAGTGAAAACAGGTTTTTGGTTTTAAATTGAGCTGGGACTTTGAGGATTTATTTGAGATAGCAAAACAACTCCAAAAATTATGAAATTTTTACTGGAGCTTGTTAACTCAGATATTAACCTTGTGTAAAATTTTCAGAGGTTTTTATGCAGTGAATTATTCTCCAAAAATTCTGCAAGACACTTGTGTAAGGTTTGACTAAAAGTCAAGCAGGTTTGACTACCCTCTAAAAATATTCAAACAATTTCTAAAAATTGTGAAATTTTTCAGAGGGGCCAAATACCATCACAGGAACTTAGGAAAAATATTTCCAAAGGGTGATTACAAGATTTGAGATGAATGCTTTTGGAAGACAAGGTTTTTGGATCAAAAGACTTGTGACTTTGTATTTTCATAACTTCTTACACAATTGTTCAAAGCATACAGGAAATACATGATGTAAGAAAAAGTTTTAATTTCTACTCATTTTCTTATATTTGAAACACAAGTCCAAAATTAGGATGTTATATAATATTATTTTAAAAGAAATTTACAAAAATAAATAGTCTTTTTTTTTACAAAACTAGACTACGTCGCCATTTGAAATGGTGAAAAGACCCTGTCGCCATTCCAAATAGCAACAGTAGTCTAGAGAATAGCGGCAGAGACTTAAACAGTCCAGAGTGGTCCCTGTTACCAGTTGAAATGGCGATAGGGACCTATCGCCACTCTAAATGGCGACAGGTCCCTATCGCTATTTTAACTGGTGACAGGGATCCCGCAAGTCCCTAAATTTTTTAATATTAAAATTTTAGAAAACCGACATTTCAAATGGCGACAGGGATCCCGTAAGTCCCTGTCGTCATTCCAAATGGTGGTACAATCTACCCTATAAAAGATCCCAAAATTCTGGCATAATTCACTTTTATTCAGAAAAAAGAGAAAGAGGTGAGGGAAGGGAGACGAGTAGAGAGGAATAGAGGGGGGAGAGAAGCTAGAGAAGCGTTGTCCGTCCGGTCATCCACCTTTTAAGTAATTTTTTAACCGAATGGATTACACAGTTGTAGATGTACGGTTACGTAGTGTAGTATGTTGTACATAATCCTTTTCAGTGGGTAGTTTAGTTTTAGATATGTAGTTAACCGTGAAAATCTTGTTTACAGTACAATACGTCAAATATGTCGGACGCCACCAATTTCATAATTTACTACGGTCGATGGACTATTCTTGAGGGTCCCGAGGGGATTGATTTGCGTTATTTCCAATCGGCGACTGTGACCCTAACAAGATCAGAGCAGCGTACATGGGGTGTTGTGATACGGTAGTTGTTCCACACATTCGATTTGGATCATGTTGTGTATGATCTAAGATTGAGTTGCCTTGCCAACTGAGCACCACAGGGCACATATTGGGAGCTAGTGCATCTTAAGGGAACAAGATCATGGCAGTCATATGTACGCAGGACGAGGGAGGAACGGTGGGATTTGGACCTTCATATGCCAAGCTCACTCCTGCATCGGTGGCTGAACAAGAAGGGAGTGGTGATGTCGAAGAATAAGTCAGGGACTCCAACCACAGCGCGGCGCATATAATGGCCGAAGGTCCAAGAGTTGCTGATGTTGTCGATGAAGACCCTGTGGAAGGAGCTTCTTCAGTCAGGCAAGCTAGTGTGCTTGCTGACGAGGGTGAGGAGCTGGAAGCCCTAGGCCAAAGGATGGATCTGGAAGACCAAGACTACATGGCATTGCCAGAAAATGAAGGATCCGACGACGAGCATGTTGTGGAACAGCAGGTGATTCCATCTGAGTGGAACACATACCAGTTTTATAATCTTATCGTTAACGAAGGCTCCTGTGTGCCGTGGGAGTACGAGCAGAGCAAGATCAGGCAAGGAGCTATGTACAAATACATGGAGGTTGTGCAGGAGGCGGTCAAATTCTAGGCTTTATCGGTGTGGCGTACATTCACAGTCGTCAAGTTTAACCCAAGATGCTACGACGTGAAGTGAGACATAGAGGGATGCCCTTGACGAGTGCATGTATTTCAGCCTAAGTGGGACACCTACTAGAAATGCTCTATAGTGGTCCCTCACACATGTGTCGTCGCTGAGTCAGTACAGTCCCATAGGAACCTATCATCAGGCTTCATCGCGAACATAATGTACGGTGAAATCATAGATAATCTAGATTTTGAGTTATGGTCCATCACTCGGGCGATTGAGGCAAGGTTCCAGTACACAATCAACTATGCTAAGGCTTGGACGGTAAAACAGAAGGCATTGGAATCAAGGTTCGGTACATTCGAGGACTCCTACCAAAACCTCCCCGCCAACTTCAAGTTATATAAGACAGGAATCCTGGCACTCATCGACATTCAAGATTTCACACATCTGAAGTGGTGCAATAAGAGTGTATTGAAGTAAGCATTCTTCACCTTTGGTCCATGCATCAATGCATTCCCGCACTGCTGTCCGATCTTGTGCGTGGATGGCATATTCTTGTCTGGAAAGTACAAGGGCCAGATACTGACTACAATAGCGACGAACGACAATAATTAAGTTCTTCCCGTGGCATTCACATTCATTAAAAGCGAGAACACAGACAGTTGGTTGTAGTTCCTAAGGAATTTGCAGATTTCTCTTGTACAGAGCCGTCCTAACATATACGTCATACATGATTAGTATGCGGGCCTGCTGAGTGCAATAACTCAGCTACAACAAGAAAGAGAATGGACCAATTCCATGGGCGGATCTGCAGAGTAGGTGGTGCATGAGGCACTTGGGTGCAAACTTCTATAAGCAGTTCCGCAATAAGGACTTGATGAACCTGTTCAAGTGGCTGTGCAACCAGAACTAGCAGCGAAAGTTTGAAACACTCTTGAAGATTCCGGATGAGAGGAGCTGGACGTAGAGAAGGGAGGTAGTGAAAAAGTCCGCTATAAGAGCGCTGACCAGGCCCCTGGATTTTCTAGGGTACCTTTCAAGTGTACCAATAAATCCTTTGTTAGTAAGGAATCAAATGCTAGAGAATTCATTTCTAATAGAGACTCGAATGAAAAACTTCGATACCATAGTCCCTGCTACTCCCCTCATTGGATCCTTATCAAAAGCTCAATTTTGTACTGAATCGGGGCATCCTATTAGTAAACCCATTTTGATCGGTTTATTAGATTGGGATATTTTTGATCGATTTGGTCGAAGTATTGCCACAGCTACCCACAAATGGCCCTAGTTTAGCGAGGCAGATGGGGGCGTAGGTGAAATGCTTCTCGGACTGGATTGAGTATGAGCCTAAGGAGAAGTGGTTGCTGCTACATGACAGGGGTGATGCTCTATATGGTGTCATGACAACCAATTTAGCCAAGGTGTACAATTGGGTCATGTGCGGTGCTAGGTGCCTCCTTTGGTTGGTATTGTGGAGACAATTCTCTACGGTACCACAAATTACTTTGTTGATAGAAGCAATAATGCGTTACTCGCCATGGGAAATGACATAATACTGTACTCCGCCATGGTCACTAAGTATATAGAGGAGAAGAGCAAGAAGGGTGAGATGAACTAGGCATTCAAGATGGGCACAAGGGAACTTCGCTTCAAGATACTGTGAAGGGATAAATGATGCCGCGGGACGAACCGCGATAGGATCACACACGAGTGCACGCTTCGCCGCGCTAGTTGTGTATGTACTTACAACAAACCTCTTCTTCTGCATAAGCCTTGCTCACATGTCATGGTCGCATGTTCGATGGTAGTGCAACATCTTGGCCAGTACCTCTCTGATTATTTCAACAAATAGGAGGTGATGCAAACCTGGAGTGTAGAGCTTTATGGTTATAGCGTGGTTGGCCATTTCACTAGCCATCCGACCTCGGAGTAATTTATTTGGGCCACGGACATTGATAGACTGAATGGAAATGTTGGCCGGCGATAGGTATGGCATATCAGGAGTAATATGGACGAAGTAGAAGCCGAACGTCATATGAAGAGAGAAATAATCACGACAAGAGAGAAAGATTTGGCTAAGCCGACTGCAAATTTCTTAAGTACAACCTCAAAAGAGTATAAGGGATTGTCGCTCTCTTACAACCCCCTTAAATCTTTTAAAACACTCGAATTCTTGCCCTATAAAAGAATCTACTACTAAAGAGTAACCTAGTCTCTAATCTTCCCGTGTACCTTTTGCTTTGGATAAGTTGGGTGTGGCTTGTGTTCTATATGACCATCCCCACATGGCTTTATATAGTGCACCCTAGTTTTTCTCTAAAAGAAAGTAGGAATCCTTGTAGGATATTTCTCGATTTTTTTAAATAATATTATTTTAAAAGAAATTTATGAAGATAAATAGTCAAATTTTTTTACAAAACTAGACTACTGTTGTCATTTAAAATGGTGAAATGGGACCTATCGCCATTTGAAATGGCGATAGGGATCTGAATAGTGCAGAGAGCTCCCTCTCGCCATTTGAAATGGCGACAAGGACCTATCGCCACTCCAAATGGCGATAGATCCCTATCGCCATTTCAACTGGTGACAGAGACATCTATCTATTTTTTTTATTATCTATTTCCGACCACATATTTTGTGGGCAAATCACAATGATTTTACAAAACATTCAGTACAACGTCATCACATTTTTTGTCGACAAATCCCAATGATAATACAGAATATTCAGCGCAACGTCCTCATATATTTTGTTGACAAATCACACTGATATTACAAACCATCCAGCACAATGTCATCACCTAGTTTTTTGACAAATCAATGTGATATTACAAAGCATCGGATAAATCAAATAGTGGGGTGGTTGGATGAGGTCCCTGTGGAGACGTTCGGACTGCCGATGTTTGATTCATCTACTTCGTTTTTGATGCGTACACACACATGACTTTTCTTACAAACTCTTTTCTGTTCTAGGGTTATTGCACGTAAGAAGGGTACGAGAGTACATCACTCTCCGATGCCAGCAGCATACAAAATTGAATATTCCCTGTCGCATGACCTCTGCTACCAAGTGTCACAAAAAAAAAAACTGATTTCCCTAACTTAAAAATTGATTATTTTGTTTGACGGTGGGTCCACCTAAGTAGTGAGAAGCGGTACTAAACATTAGAGGGGGAAATTAAACTAACAAAATTTTATGTGCCTAAATCGGAGATGCCCTAAGATGCACATACGTGGAGAAGCTAGATTTACCGGGCTTCTTAAATAAGCTACGAACTACCATGCTTAATGTTGAAAATTAGAATTACAAGCTTACATTTTGGCTACGGGGACAAAATTTAGGGCATGTTTGAAATACAGAAATAGAAAACAGAGTTGTGGTAGGAAAGACATACAAATGTAGTGGCAAATCAGATATTGAAAAACCCAAAAAAAGTATAGGTATAGTTGTTTGGAACGCATGAATCGAAAGCATGTGCATAGAAATAAAAATAATAAAACAAGACATAAACTCCTATCCTTATCTCTCTTCTCTCAACTCATTGTAACACCCTCCCGTGCCTTTCTTCCCATCTATGCCCCAGTCCCATTTGTCTATCTCCTCCTCTCCAGATCTTTCCCACGGGCGGGCGGCAGGTGAGGTGCACGGCAATGGTGGTGGGAGCGGCGGCTGCTACAGTGAAGATAGGGAGCGTTATAGCGTTTTTAGCGATGTTTTAAGTTTTGGGAAATGATACCACGCATACGTCCGGTGCTACTGAAAAGAATCGTACCTTCCAAACTCACTAATTCTCAGCCCATCATGTATGTCTCGGTCCGAACAATGAGGTTCTCCTCTTGGTAGTCTTCTGTCATTTCCAAGTACTCCGCAATGCACCGGAGATGAGCCATGTTGACCGTGATTATTTCGAAGTAACTCCCGTGACAGAATTTGACAGCAAGTTCAAATGCTAAAGCTCCCCCTGGCACATTTACAAGCTCCAGCTTTGAGAGATCTGGATCCTTCGAGTCGGCTACCATTCTTCGTATTCTTCCACACCGAGAGACTAAAGGGAACTGCAAAATAAGTACAATGGGTTGCAACTATTGTTCGGTGATGTTGCAACCGTTATTTGAGGATGTTGCAACTATTATCTTAGAATGTTGCAACTGTTGTCCGGAGATATTGCAACCGTGTCCGGGGGATGTTGCAACCGTGTCCAATGCACTGACCCACTTCGAACGTATGTGCATGAGCATTATCCATTTAGGGGTGATCTAGCACCTGAACGTCCGATTTGTGATGTTGCAATTATTGTTCGGTGATGTTGCAACCGTTGTCCGGAGATGTTGCAATCGTTATCCGGGGATGTTGCAATCATTGTTCTAGGATGTTGCAACCGTGTTCGGATGATGTTGCAACCATTGTCTTAGGATGTTGCAACCGTTGTCCGAGAATATTGCATTACAAAACTGATCGATGTTGCAAACATGTTACGATTGTATCGGAGTGGAGTGTTGTAACACCTACTGTGAATGGTTACAAGTGACATGATTTTTTTTGTTGCATAGTTTCGTGATTTGTTGCAACCAAGAGTTTTGATTATTACATGTGTGTATTTAGAATGTTGCAAACAATGTAACTTTTCCGTATCGGCGGCAGATCAGGATGTGATCTAATTGTTGCTTTCATTCTGCCGTCGTCGTTGTCTTGCTCACGAGAGGATCGGAGGGATTGATTTGCGAAGGACACAGCTTTCTTCTATTTGCTTGTTGTGCTGAGCCCTTCCGTTTACTGAGCTTTAGAGAGCAATGCCAACTAAAGCCGCTTTTGCAGGGGCGTACGGTGGGGAAGCTCCCACCGTACGTACAGCTCCTAGTTACACCCTTAAGTTTTATATGCAAATTTATTGAAATATATATACTCTTTATGCTCATAATTTGGTACATCATTACTCTCTATATGGCTGGAGGAATGCCGCTCAACCAGCCCCTCCACTTACGTTTTTCCCAATTTTTAGCAGCCTGTCCGATCGCAGCCGACGGCATTGATCTGTTCGTGGCTTCGCCTCCCTTTTTCTTTGTCCGCCTTCTCGCGGCGCGTGCAAGCCTCCCGTAGCTTTCTCGCACCTGCCTCTCTCTCGCCAACCCCTTCGCCCTCTCCGTCTCCACCCCAAACCCACGCGCCGCCTTTGCCTCGCCTCCTCTCCATCTCCTTCCACGCCGCGCCTGGTTCCGCTCTGCCCCCGTCGCCGCTCCTCTTCCCCTGCCCCGTCACTCTCTTCCGCTCCGTCCCCATCGCTGCATCGTTGTGCTTGCGCCAAACCCAACAGGATTCGCCTTTTCCCATCCTCTCTCTCGCCATCCCCCTCGCCCTCTCCGTCTCCACCCCCAGACCACACGTCGCCCTCGCCTCGCCTCCTCCCCATCTCCTCCCACGCCGCGTCTGGTTAAACCCTACCTCAGCCTAGGTGCGCATCCGCCGTAAAATGCGCAGCGCTACGCGAAGGAAAGGCTGATGACGCTCTGCGCTGCGTGAGGGAAATCCTGTGAACAGTGATCTCTGAACCTCCTGATTTATGCATTGCGCGTTGGTATTTTCGTTCGGTTTTCTTGGAGGCAATAATCTCTGAGGCTCCTGATTTCTGAAGCTCCTGATCTCTTTGAGGTTTTGTTTGCTGTCCGTCCTGGATGACTAACGCTTTGATGGTAATGCGAGGGTTTTCCATTTGTACCTGTAAATTTCCAGCAGTCTGATAACCAGACCAAGGCAGCCGCTGTGGAGGTGCTGAGGAAGATGTTCCCTGGGAAGGACGTCCCGGATGCGACAGACATTCTTGTCCCAAGGTGGCGATCTAACAGGTTCTTCAAGGGCACCTTCTCCAGCTGGCCGATCGGCATGAACCGCTATGAATATGACCTTATCAGGGTACAGCCCAGACTCTCTTCAGAAAATTTATCTCGACCTGAACAAATGAATATCAATTGGGGAAATTGGCTACATCGCACTGCAGATTGACCACCTTTGTCAATAAATATAAAAAAATCATGATTATATCAGAACACATTGTAAAAACATGTAATTTTGCCACAGGACACTAAGTCCCATATTTTATCATTTCTAAGTAATTAGGAGGGAGAAACTTTGTAAAATACCCTCAATGCCGCTCACCTCCCTCCAGCTGATGGCCGGGTCCCACATGGCAGCACCTCCCCTCCACACAGCCCTAGCCAACGCCATGCCGCCGGTCATCTCGCCGCCCATGCTGCCTCCACCTCGCTCCCTCCGCCCTCTGCCACAAAAGCCTAGCCGAGGGCACCCCCTACCCCGGTTTTGCCTTCCCCCTACCGAGTTCTAGGAGCCCGAGAGCAACGCCGTTCGGCCGCACAAGCCGCCGCGCGCCACCTCGTCTCCCCACCGCTCCGACGAGCTCCGCCGCCGACTAACCACATCACGCCGCGCCATACAACTCCGCGAGCAAAAGCCCCCAAGAAATTGGGAGTTGCCTCCACCGGAGCACGCCGCACGGTCATCTTCACCGTTTTCGGCTGTTTCCGTCGCCGGCGCCTCCGTGCCCTATCCGGTGATCCCCTACCCAATTAAACCCGGCGGGAGCACCTCCACGCCTCCCCTAACCCTCCACCGTCATCCATTCGAGCTCTCTCTCTCTCAACCTCGCCACCACGGCGCCCTCACTGTGTCGCCGCCGGGCTGGCGTCGCCAGGCCATTCCGGCCCTCCTTCGTCGCCAGCGACCACGCCAGTAGGTTCCCCACACCCCGCCGGAGCCCATGCGCGCTAACTCCTCTCCTCCCACACCCGAGTGCCACCGCCTCTTATCTCCTCCAAGGCCGGCGCCTAGCTCCGCTGTATGGCAGCCACCGCCCCTTTTGAGCTACGCCGCCACCGTCCCTAGGCTCACCATCTCTAAACTGTTCCATTTTGACTAATCTTGGCCGCCGCCATCGCTCCCTCCGCCGGCGCCACTCATGGCACCCGAGCCAAGGAGGAGGAGGAGCAGCGCGGGATTGAAGAAGATGGAGGGTAAAATTGATTTTTACTGTCTTTCTCTCTCCTCTTACAGTAAAAAATAATATAATAATCAGCTTAGTGGCCTGTGGCAAAATTACATGTTTTTACAATGTGTTCTGGCATAGCCACGATTTTTTGATGTCCATTGGTAAAGATGGTCAATTTGCAGTGCCATGTAGCCAATTTCCCCATATGTATCTTCTTGAATCAATATTCATAGTATCAATTCCATGTTAGTTTGATACTACACATAATTTAAATATACAAGTAAAACTCAAAATTACCACTATTATTTAAAATATGTAATGGGAATATAGCGTTTGCTGCAGACGGGCATTCGTGGCCAGGTTGCTGAGGTGCGTCGGGAGTAGGTACCGCAAGAGGTGGAGAGTGGAGACAAAGTAGCCGGCGAGGCAGTAGCTGCCGCAAAGCTTCTCTCTCTCCTGTCCTCAGTCCTACGCGAAAAATTGAGTTCAGAGCGGATGTCTAAATTCATGAGAAATCATCGATTTGTGGAACTTTCCTTCGGTTTACTCTTCATGCTTCGTTCGTTCCAACGCTGCTACCGTGGAAAAAACTATATGCACTCGATTCCTCCATTTTTTCTACGTTTTCACCATGATCCAAACGGGCCCTTAGAGCGAACCATCGACTTACGGTTACTCCTTTTGATTTTACAAGGCGCCCTACGTATTTCGAGAATCAAACTTTTAATGTTTGATCAACAATTAACTCAAAATTATATATGTTTAGTTGCACAGAAGTATTACCACTTGATTCCTATTTGAATGTACTTTCTATAAGCATGATTTTGTAGGTGTTATATTGTAAAAGAAATTAAATGTCAAAGTTTAATTTTGGAAACTGTGCCAAGTCAAATTGTGCTTTATAAAAAGAGATTTGCTAAACAACATTTGACTGTTTTCTTTTGTTAAAATAGTCGAATTTTCATTCTGATATGTTTTGAGATTTGCACTTCTTCTCGTATGATAAATTGGGTCCGAATTTATTATGATTTTTTTTGAAACATAACAGGTTCACCACATTGCCATATTTTATTAGTATAGAAATTTATTTTTTGTTTTTATCTTTGTTTTTCTTAATATCTCAAAGTATATGTTAGATTTTGAATCATGTGATGGAAATATGAGTTATTAAGACTTTCGATAATAATTACAGTGATGAAGAATAAAAATTACATAAATAAATTACTGTAATTTATGTATAATAGAGTTGTAATTGAACTAAAATTTGACTATTTTAGGCTGAGAAAACAGTCAAATGTTGTATAGACGGACTTATAAAAATCAAGGGAAGGAGTAATATGTGACCATTCTAAATGACATATCAAATGACCATCAAAAGTCGTCAAAACAATATTTGTGTATCGTAGAATTAAGAGTAAATTTCACAAAACTCCAAATTTAGTGGTCAAACTATCAGTTTACGGCAACATTTGTTTTTGGTTTTAAAGAGTTGCACCTTTAGCGAGCAAAATTTTCTTCGAACTGCAACTCCGTCACGAGCTGGCCTTGTTCACATGATGGGCCCACCAGTCATACTCTCACACGTAGTCCAGGCCGTTACAGGGTGCAGACTGGGCAGGCCACGCAAGTGTCACTTAAGCCCAGTGCAGACTGGACACGCCACATCATGCCAACCTCCCGCTTCCCTCCCTCCCTGCTCCCTAATGTCCACCTCTGTTTGAATCAAGGACTCCAGAATTTGTGTGTCGAAGAACGTAGTCGTCGTAGGATGAAATCAACCAATCCACCAATAAATGACAATCAACACAGAGACAATTGATAGAAACACAATATAGAGGAACTTCTTATAGAGAGGTCCTATTTAAAGACTAAAACCCACCATGGGTAGTTTTGGTATTATGCCCATCAACCCCTAATCCAAGGTTTATCAACATTCCCCCTTGGGAGAATACCGCATCATGCACATGCCTCATTAAAAAATCCTCCCAAAAACCCACTGGGAAAAAAGGGATCAGAGCAAAAAGTATATTGCATCCGTAAATTGTATTGCATCGTTGCCTCGTTAAAAACCTTTAGTGAGAAATCTTTAGGAAAAACTTACTAAGGGAAAAAGAGTGCAACCTCTTTACTTTCTGGGTTAATCTTCAAGACTAAGGTAAAACTTTAGGACCTTAAGCGGATTATGATTCAGGGATTTCTCTCACTAATACCTGCAACTCTCCAAGCCGCTTCATTCCAATAGGACAAATGCATCGTTGGAAACTGGACGTAGGAAGAGATTTAGGGAATAGATCAGCTAGATTTTCACAAGACTTAGTTTACATGATCTTCACCTCATTGTTCTTCTGGAGTTCATGAGGATAGAATAATTTGGGAGAAATATGCTTCATGATATTACTTTAAGATAACCCATTTGTATTTGCGCAATACAAGCAACATTATCTTCATAGATAATTGTGGGGGTATCAACGGTGTTAATACCACATGACTTTTGGATATGGCTAATCATAGGGTCTGAGCCAAACACATTCACGTGAGGCTTCATATAGTGTAATAATTTATGATTGGTTGGTAGAAGTAGCTACCAAGGTCTGCTTAAATAACCGCCAAAAGATGATTGTACCATCACATATAAATACAAACCCAGTCTGAGATTTAACACTATAGAGATCAGATAGATAGCTGTAACAGCCCAATTTTTAAATTTCAGTAGAAATTAAAATTTATGTATTTTTGTGGAATTTTCTAGAATTTTTAAAAGCTTTTATAATTATTTTAAAGTCAAAACAAATTTATTTACAAAATTAAAAATAACATAAAGTTGAAAATAATTTTATTAAGTCCAAAATAAATAAGAGAATTTCTGTGAATTTTTCCATAGTTTTTGGAATTATTTTGATATTTTCTAAAGCTAATTGAATTATCAGGATTAAAACAAATAGAAAATAAAAATAAAAACCAAAAACCCTATTTGGGCCGAAACCCAAAGGCCTCGGCCCAAACTCACCCACGCACCGCTCTCACCCCTCTCTCTTTCTCCCCACCGTTGGATTAGAATCCAACGGCCCGCACCCCCATCTCTCTTCGCCCTCCGATCGAACCTAAATGTCCAGATCTCGCCGATCTCCTCCACGTCACCACGCACGGCTTCGGCCGTTGGATCAAAATCCAACGGGCCGCACTCCTTCCCCGCACCCTCTCTTCTCCCCGCGGATTCTTCCTCACGCGCCCGCCGCCTCCGCCATTCCCGACCACGCCCGAGCTCCACAACTGCCGCCCCCAACCTCCGCCTTCCTCGTGCACGTGCGCACACGACCCGGTGTGCCCAACCGCCCTCGCCCCCACTTTCTTCCCCTCTTCTCGCGCCGGTTCCACCCGACTTCGCCACGACTCTAACCGCGCCGCGCCTGCAAGCATGATCTCTCCCGACCACCCCGCCCTATAAAGGGAGCATCGGGAAGCCCCTGTCCTCCTCAATCCAACGCCGCCACCCACTTATCCTCTCTCACGCCCATCTTGCTGTAATTGGAGATCTCGTCGCCGCCACCGCAAGCCGCCGCCGCCGTTTGCGCCGTCACCATCGACGCCGCGTCCTCACCGCCGCCACCGTGGACATCGTCACTTCCTCGCGCACCCGGTGCTCGCCTCCACTTCGCTAGGACGCCGCCGGAATCGCGTTGTCGTCAACACCCGTACCGCGCCGCCGCCGACCACCTCCGACGACCTCTCGCGTCCAAACTGGTATCAACAAGTTCGCAATAGCCCCCTCTAGCCTTTGGTACCATCCGCCACCGCTGAGCCGCCGCCGAACGCCGTTGTCGTACGCGTCCGGAGGTCGCCGCCGTCAAGCTGACGTGGCATGGCCACCTCACGGCCATGTGTACGCCACCGCGACGCCACCTCAGCGTCAGACCCGATGTGGATCTGACGTGGCACCAACTCAGTGCAAACCTCCCGAGCCAAAAGCCCGTGGGCTTAGCCCACATAAACCGTGTCTATGGCACGTGGGGCCCACACGTCAGAAAAATTAGTATACTTCTTTTAATTCCAAAACCTGTGGCTGACGTCATCATTACGCAATAAGTTAATTTTCCTTTAGAAAAATAAATCAGGAAAATCTAATAAATTCAGAAATTAGGTTTTAAATATATTTAAACTTCAAAAATTCATAACTTTTGCATCTGAACTCCAAATTGGGTGATTCAAGTTGCAAAATTTGTATAAAATTATAATCTAGCTAACTAAGCCAAAATATTTCAATTTGGAGTTAATTTGAACTATTATTTTGAATTTATTTGAATTTGAATTTGAATTTGTCGTATTTTCGCGAACAGACTTCGACGACTCCAGAGAGTTCGACCAATCCGAAGACCTAGAATTCCAAGACGTCAACGAAGGCAAGTTACACCATTGATCATATTGCTCCCAATATTTTTAAGTTATTTTTATTTTTTAAATTATTTAATGCATGCATATGTTTGTATAAATATTTCAATGTCCTGTTTTATATATAGTTACTCCAATGTTTCATTGTATGACCAATTTGAATATTGTACATGATTGCCTTGACACCATAGACAAGATATTATCAAAACTAGTCATATGCTTAGTCAGGCTTAGTTCACACTTACGAATTTGGGAAGGTTTAGCCAAATCTCTTATAAATTTGTTTCAAACTTGGTGTGGTGGTATTGTTTTACCACATGAATTTATAAAGAGAGTTTTATTCAAAATAAAATTAAAAACGGGTTTGGACTTGGGCGAAATGGTCGGAATGGTGGGTGCAGGTTTATGCACGGGATTGATCTGGTTAAGATTAAGGCCCATGGTTTGTAGGAATGATGCCCAAGTCAATTAAGGACCGGTCTTTGAGCCGCTTATTGCTACGCCTTACCGTACCACCACACGTCCTGTATGGGCAGGATTTGGCTAATTAATTTGTAATATTTTAGTGTATTTATGTCATGTTGATTATGTGGGTGTCGGTTAGACTTTTATTCCCACTTGGCGCAAGAGGGGGCTTCCGGAGGACGGTTAGTCCAAAGGGGCGAAACCTTAGCGGGCATGAGTACACTAGGACAGAACATTGTAAAGGCCTCATGATAATTGCTCACCACACGCCTACTAAGCGTGTAGTGGCCGACATAATGAGCATGTCATCTCGTGTGGGTAAAGTTGTACCAACTCTGCAGAGTAGAAACTATTCGAATAGCCGCGTCCGCGGTCATGGACATGCTAGCAGGGCCACTTAAAGTTAGAATTGTTTTGGTTTTAAAATGCTTTATCAAATGTTGAGGATGGTTAATCCTTATGTAAAGTTGGGCGGGAAGCCAAGTGTTAGGAGGGGATCCTTCACCTAATCATTGGAGGTTATCCATATTACAACATCGACATTTTAAAATATGATTTTAGTCATAATATAAAATTACCTTAGAAATTACTATTTTTATTTAACCTAAAAATGTTGTTTATGCAAAATAACCCCTGCCATACCCACTTGTTACCTTATGCATGCATTTTCATTCAATATTGGGTGTAGCTTGCGAGCACGGAAGTTGTGCTCACTTTTGCTGAATAAATCTTATTCAGGAGAAGACTTTTTTCCCAACGGTGAGGATCAGGACGAGTAGGCCTTCGGCCCAGACGATTGCCTGTGGCGCATCGTGTGGCTCACATATATTATTATGCTTCTGCTGTGTTTTTCATTTGATATTTGATATTATTGATCAGAACTATTTGTATTAAACATTTAATTACTTAATGTTATTTACGATTTCGTGATATGATTGTGATATCCATTTTGTGAGACTGTGTACACTGAAAATCCTGGACCGATGTATGAACACAGAGAATTCGGGATCCTTCGCTCCTAGGTTCGACAATAGCCAGCATCCATATATCCCACCATGGTCATGTCTTGGTTCTTCCAGAAAAATAAGCCAAGATCTGGTGTACCTTGGAGGTATCTGAGAAGAGTCTTAACGTCACCCTAATGCCTTATGGTTGGAGCTACACTATGTCTAGCCAATAAGTTGACTGTGAATACAATATTAGGCCTGGTGCAGTTCATAAGGTACATCAGTGCTCCTATGGCGCTTAAGTATGTAACTTCTGGTCCTAAAACTTCTTCGTTTTCCATCCTCGGTCTGAATGGGTCTTTACCCACATCTAGGGATCTTACTACCATATGGGTCTTTAAAGGATGGGATTTATTCATGTTGAATTTCTCCAATACCTTCTTGGTATTGGTAGACTGGTGTACTAGGATTCCTTCGGGGAAGTACTCTAGCTGCAGGCCTAAGCAATACTTGGTTTTACCGAAGTCTTTCATCTCAAACTCTGTCACAAGGTAAGAACTTGCTTCCTTTATGTCCTACGCGGTTCCGATGATATTCAGATCATCGAATAAATTGAGATGATACAAATTCTATTATGGGACTTTTTTATAAACACACAGTGACAATCATCATTATTTGAGTAACCTTTCTTTAGGAGAAAGTCACTTAGTTGTACCACATTCTTCCCGACTATTTCAATCCGTACAACAACCTCTCCAGTTTGATGCTATACATGTTGCGATTAGTTTTTATTACGATCCGAAATTTGAATTTTGACTCCTTTGGGGACTCTCATATAGATATATGTATCCAATGGCCCATATAAATATGCGGTCACTACATCAATCAACTGTATTGTTAAATTCATGCAAGCTACCATTGATATTAAGTATCGAAATGTGGTTCCACTCATCACAGGTGAGTAGGTTTCATCGTAATCGATACCGGGTTGCGTGAACCCTTGTTCTACAAGCCTCGCTTTATATCTTACCACCAGGTTGTTCTCATTTCTCTTCCAGATGAAAACCCATTTGGATCCTACAGGGAACACTTTAGGAGGTGTTCGGGCAACAGGATCGAATACTTTCCTTTTATTTAGCGAGTGCAATTTTGCCTCAATTGCTTCTTTCGATTTGACCCAATCTACGTGCTTCTGGCACTCTGCTATGGACTTAGGTTCTGGATCCAGTTCAAGAGTTTTAGCAATTTTAGAGGTGAAATAAATGTCGACAACTGTAGTTTTTCTTTTATACGACTCTCCTGAGTCCACATCATTTATGAAATTTCTTCATTTATTTCTTCCAGCTCCTCGTGATTTCCCACAATGATGGAGTCTGGGTGTTCCAATTTTCTAGCGTCAGATTGTGCGTGCAAAGTTTCGCTGGGGTTACCATCCTCAAGATGGACCACTTCAAGGATTTTCTCAACATCAGGTTGAGTTTGTTCAACTGCCTTATGGAGTGATTTGTCTTGTTTGGTTCTTTGTTTCTACGGACGTCTCCGCGGAATTAAGTCGCATGCACCCGAATGTCTGCCCCTCTTCTTTGCATGAGGGGTATGAGTGGATTCAGTATCCTTCTGGGGTACTTCCTGATGAGGACATCAACTCTAAGGGGGCGTTTGGTAGCAGGAAAGTAGTCCAGATTCCCAGTAATCATGGGGTAATCTTGTTTAATTCCTGTGTTTGGTACAATCACCTGTAATTTAGCATAGGAAAGAAAGATTACGGATGTAACTAGATTCCGGTGGTTTGTGGGAATAGGATTACCTTTGAAATAGGTTGCTATCTTATATTATTGTCCCACGGGAATCTCACCGAAAAAAATTTCGCTACAAATCTTTGGCGCGAACGACGCAAAACTCGCGGGCACGCGCTCTATTCGACGCTTCGCAGAATAAATCATCTTCTCCCGGGCGTACGCTCTGTTCGACACCTTCTTCTCAGGATAAATCAGCTTCTCTCCCTACCCATATACACTGCTTTTCTCACGATCTAGGTCAAAAGGACTCCAGACTCCAAGCTACGCCATCCATCCAAGTAGGTAAATCCTTTCTTCGTTACATCAATTTGATCTTTTTCGTATGCTTTTTCTTGATCGGATTTTTTTTTGTCAAAACGCCATCTAGATTTTTTCCTCCTTTCCCCTATTTCTCAAGGCAAAATCCATCCTGTCTGACCACTCCAAATCGCCGCTGGCGTTTAGATCAGAGAGGACACCAAGCAATCAAATCGCCTCCAGCCAAATCTTTGTTACATCAATTTGCTTGATTGCTTGGTGGTTCTTGCGGATTTGGGCGTGGGATTAGCTATAAGAAAAAATCCCCATCCAGAGCATCGAGGAGGTTGCGTTCAATGTTCCTGGGCTCTCCATGGATTGCTTGGTCCCAGCCACTAATATCAAATCTGGATCTATCAGTGAGACTGTTGAGCTCCCGCACGGTGAGAAGAGCAAGGGTGGCCTTCTCCCATGCCATCATGCTAAGGTTGCTGCATTGGAGAAGGCATATGATAATGTTGCGTGGAGCGGAGCCCTGCAGCAAGATTGCAAGTGATTTGTAGTCTATTCATACTTGCTTCTTGCAGTGTTACTAGCTCATTTAAATGAATGTAGGGTAGAAAGAATGAGATGAAGGAGGATTTGGAGCTTTACAATTCCAAATATCCTCTGTAAATAGGAAGCTTAAGGCATTCACATGGTCTTCCATATCCCTGAGGAGGCCTTGTGTGAAACATCCTTTATGATCTCATTCAGAGATGGTAGTAGGTAGTCTTGTTGGTAACTTTCTAGCTTTTTTTGTCGATGCCTTATGGAAGAACAAGGGGTGTCCTCCATCCAACCACCTGATAAGGATCACATTGACTTGAATGTCTTGTCTTCACTGGGTTTTTCACATTGACTTGAAAATCTCAGGGAATCATATACGTGCCCATGTACTTTATGTGCGTATGTTCCGAAGACACTTCAAATTATCATGTCATATGCCTATTTTTTATTAGATTGGTATGATTATACATGTGTAATTATGTTGCCTTATTTTCTTTCTTTTTGACATCTACTTTTGATTTATAGCATTATCAAAGATGTAATCTGTACTTATTGGCTATTGTCCATAATTTGTAGATGGACAGCATGGAGAATCCCAACTTGCCGTTGATGATATTTATTATGGTTTCTTATATGGAATTGATGAGAAATTTACTTGCCTTTGTCTTCTATCTAGTACAATTAAATGACAAAAGAAAAATCGAGTGGGGTGGTCACTATGCATTAGATAGGCACTTAACATGACAAATATATATGTACAAGATTATCTACAGCAGCGACTTAGCAAGCATTGAAAATATCCGCATGAATCGTAGAACTTTCACATTACTTTGTAATTTGCTATCTACAAATGGTAGATTAGAAGGCACAAAGAATTCATCGATAGAGGAGATGGTAGCAAGTTTTTTTTGCATATTATAGCACACAATGTAAAAAACAGAGTGATTAAGAGGCAGTTTGCTAGATCTGGGGAAACAATTAGTAGAAACTTTGGCATAGTCTTAGCTGCCATTTTGCGCTGTCATGAAGTTTTGTTGAAGAAACCCGAACCAGTTAGTACAAACTCGTCCGACCAAAAATGGAAATGGTTTGAGGTACAAACAAATATGAAAAATACACATTGTAAAATGAATATTCTCATTTGTATCTCCTGATGTGTCTAATTCTGATAATATTATCTTCATAACATAATTATCTTGGTGCTCTTGATGGGACATATATAGATGTTCATGTACATGATATCGATAAGGCTAGATATCGAACACGAAAAGGCAATTTGTCGACAAATGTTTTAGGAGTTTGTTCACAGGATGGCCAATTCATTTACATCCTTCCTGGATGGGAGGGTTTAGCGACAGATTATATTCTAGAGTACTTCGTAATGCTATATCTAGAAGGAATGGGTTAAGGATTCCTCGAGGTATGACATTAGTATAGAAAACTTGTTGATGTTTTTTATATTAAAAGTTAGTTACAATGGTATTTGGAACTTATAGGATACTACTATCTTTGTGATGCTGGATATCCAAATGGAGAGGGACTTCTTACACCTTATAGAGGCCAGCGTTACCATCTTAGTGAGTGGAGATCTGGACGACATCCTGAAACACCCCAGGAGTTTTTTTAATTACAAGTACTCTTTTGCATGTAATGTCATCGAGAGATGTTTTGGAATACTAAAAAGAAAGATGGGAAATTCTTAGAGGACACTCGTATTATCCTGTGAAAGTTATGTGTACAATTATTTCTGCATGCGCTCTTCTTCACAATCATATAAAAAGAGAGATGCCTTTTGATCCTTTTGAGCAAATTAGTGAACAAACCACATTTGCAGGGCAAAATGTTTTAGACAGTGAAGCCATCACCCACATTGAAAGTAGCACTGAATGGACAAATAAGAGATATGCTATGGCAGAGCATATGTTTGCTCATGCACGGTGAAATTAGTGTCATGTTTGTACTTTCTGCATAATGTACTCCATTCTTGTTTTATTATGATGAGTTCTGATGAGCTACTGTGATTGTTAGATGACTTCCCTTTTGGATTGGTATTTGTATTCTCTTCTCTATTAATGAAATGAGTTATATTTTAATTTTTGTCGTAGTGCAAATTATTAATCTGTATATGTACTAACCAATGGCATATCATAGATGGGAGATTCAACTGGTGCACAAGCTCTAGGAATGAACAAAAACCTAAAGCATCAATGGAGCAGTCAAGAAGATGAACATTTAGTGTACTGCTTGCTACGGTTGGTCCAAGAGGGGAGTTGGAAGGCTGACAATGGCTTTCGTACTGGATACCTTGCTCAGTTAGAAAAATGGTTACATGAAAGAATTCCAAACTGCGAGCTCAAAGGAAATCCACATATTGAATCAAGATTAAAGACATTGAAGCGTCAATTTCATGCAATTAGTGAGATGCTTGGACCCAGTGCTAGTGGTTTTGGTTAGAGCGAAAAGGATAAATGTGTTGTATATGAGAAAGATATATACGACAATTGGGTGAAGGTACGTACATATAAACCATTTTTGCTTACAAGAGGTATTGTATTTGTGATTGATTATGTATCAATTAATTTGTAGAGCCATCCAACTGCAAAAGGCTTGCGGAACAAACATTTTCCATTCTTAGAAGACCTCTCAGTTGTTTTTGGGAAAGATCGTGCAACTGGAGAAAATTCTGAATCTCCGGCAGATGCAGTTGAAAGATTTACAGATGAGGAAATGAATGCAAATGATACTAATCTTGATGACACAAACACTATAATGGATGAACAAAGCCCTGGTAATAATTCAACTGAGAGTCAACGCAATGCACGAACTGTACCACAATCCCATCCTAGAAATGAGGAAGTAGATAAAACTCGAGGATCCAAGAGGAGAAGAACTAGAGCTAATGAAGATCATGTAGACTCGGTCAGTTCGTGCATGTTGTCTATGCAGGCAATGTTTGCCAGTGCTAATGATGATGTTGCCAAATTAGCAAGCTGTTTTCAGTTCATGCAAGATGATGCAGCCAGAAAACAAAAGGTATTCGAAGAATTGCAAAAATTTGAGTCCATTCCATTCGAGGATCGCATGAGGGCCGGTGCTATTATTTGTTCAGAGACCAACAAGTCAAATTACTTCTTCTCTCTTCCAGAGGAGTATAGACAATCATATGTTCAGATGGTCATTGATGGTACCATTTTATTTAAGTTGAACCGTAAGTCTTTATATTGGAATAAACTAGAGGTAAAGGATTTGTTATATTTCATAAATCTTGGATGTACAATAATCCAATTTATGTTTGAAGTTGATGAACTATTTAGGATTTTATGAATGTTATTGTTTCATGAATTTGTTCTTACTAAAATTTATTTCTTGGAAGTTCACTGAACGTTATTTCTAGCTTGATGTTTTCTGAATGTTATTTCTGTCCAATCTATGTCTATGCATGGCAGAATAACGTACTACATGTATCGCCAGGCATGCTACGTATCTATTGCCGGGGGCGAGCATACAAATGGTTAGTACCTATATGCATGCTATAGGAGAGCCTACTGCGCAAAACATATTTATGTTGGAAATTTTCTCTCCAACAGATTCCAATGTTACACCCAAACAACTTAATCTAATATTCCTAGTAATGCTCTAGGAATCTTAATCACCTGTACCAAACATAGGAATGTCATATTCCCTGCTATCCCATTCCTATGGTTAGGATTACCGGGAATCCTAATATTCCCGTCAATCTAATATTCTTGAAACCAAACACACTCTAAGGATGCAACCACTGCTTCGACTCACTGCACGGCATCCTCTACTTCCACCACATCCTCTCCAATGGGACTTTCGGCTACCACACTGTCATATTCCCCAGTTGGACCGAGCCACGTCTACTCATACGAGCCGAGCGTCGTCTACATGCCATGGTGTTACGTCTACATGCTATGGTGCTGCGGCACAATTTATTGGCCCACAGGCTATGTAATATATTGGTCGACAACTTGGCCCATCTGTTGGACGACCTGGCCCATCTACTGATCGGCTTCCCCTAGGCTCGTACAGTTCATGTGGGCACTATTCATGTATGAACAGTACCTCAGCCTAGGGTTTCACCTCCTGGCCGCCCTCCTCATATAGTAGCCGTTGCCCTTTATTTTTGCTGGTTTTTTTTAGATTGTTCTGCCACTTTGCAGTTTCGCCATTTGTTTGGTTTGTGGAACCCCACTCTGTGAACTTCATTATTATTCGCAATACAGATTGCATCTTCTACTTTTTGCTTGTGTTCTCAATTCGCTTGCAGGAGATAGCCTTCTTGGCGATGTCAACCGCGTTCGGCACGGTTGATAACCAACAGAGCAGTGGTGTAGTGATTACGAGGGGATCGATTTGTTCGGGTCAGAGCCTTTGGATCATCAACGTCATGTTCTCCACAATTGACATATCAGTACCTTTCGGAAGATCGGGCCAACACTCACATCACTTCCACTCTCTCCGATGCATTTACTACATGTATTTATGATTTTGTCACTCTCTTAAGATTAGTGAAGACATCTAACAGATTATTAGCTATTTGATGCAAATCTATTATTCTTCGAACTTCCAGTTCTGAGTCTTTGGTGCGTGGGTCTAAGGACTGAATGCTAGTGACATTTCAATCTATTTCTCGGCATTCTTTAGAGTGGTACCTTCCTCCCCCTAATGTAGGGAAATTGTCCTCATCAAAAATACAATCTGCTTACTGAGTCGTGTGCAAATCCCTTGTCATAGGTTCTAGGTATTTAATAACTGACTAAGATTCAAAACCTACATAAATCCCCAACTTCCGGTGAGGGCCCATGGTTGTATGTTACGGTGGTGAAATCGGCACGTATACAGCACAGCTGAATTTTTGCAGATGGAAAATACTTGGTTCTTTTCTACGTACTAATTGCAAGGGGGAGATTGGGTGTTATGTAGTTGGTCTAAGTTGTATTAATGTAGCAGCGTGCATCACTGCATGGCCCCAACAGCTAGTGGGCAACCTACAATTCTGTAAGAGTGACCTAGCAATAAGTTTTATTCTTTTAATTAATGACTCTGCAAGGCTATTTTGAGTGTGTATATGTGGTACTGAGGCTCTACTTTAATGCCAGAGCCATACAATAATCATTAAATGCCTATGCCTTTGAGGTAAACTCGCCAGCATTGTCCATTCGAATAGATTTAATCCGTTCATCTGAAAAGCTGGCTCTTAATCTGATTATTTGGGCAATTAACATTGCGAAAGCATGGTTCCTTGTAGACAACAGGCAAACATGGGACTATCTAGTAGAGGCATCTAACAGGAGCATAGAATATCTAAAAGGGCCCGACAGGGGTTGCATAGGTCCACAAATATCACCTTGAATTCTCTCCAGAAAGCTAGGTGATTCATCTCTTAGTTTCAGATAAGAGGGTCTAGTAATCAATTTTCCTTTGGTACAAGCAGGGCACATGAAATCTTTAGGTCTAGGAAAGTCTGTAGTTCTTATGTTATGGGCAACATAATTATTAAAAACTTTTCACATCATACCCAAACCAGGATGACCCAGATGACCATGCCTGATCTTAAAAATTTCTAGGCGCTTAAAAGTTATTTTCATGGCAACATAAACTTTAGGTTTTATATATGTTTAGTACAATCCTGATGAGAAAGAAAAGAGTTTTTTTGACCACTTGCTTCTGGCATCCGTTAGACTTAGTCATGAGTAGGTATTCTGTATGATTCTCATTATCTGTTTCTACATGAAATCCATTTAGATGAATGTCTTTAAAACTGAGGAGGGTACGTTAGATTCGGGATACCGAAGAGCATCCTCAACTGTTATACGGGTACCCATAGGAAGAACTATAATAGCCCTTCCAGTGCCGACAATAAGAGCATCGCTCCTGGCGATGGTAATAATATTCCTAGTTTTCTTAGTTAATATCTGAAAATATTTAGTTTCCTTAAAAATTGAATTAGTGGTGCAATTATCTACAGGACAGATTTCCTCTTCTGCCATTGGATTATATTGAGTTGTTCTATATTTAAAGCATGATTTATTATCAAACAATTATTCAACAGGAAACATAGTTCGAAATGTAGAACAAGCATAGACCAATAAAATAATGAATTGAATAATCTGGAAAAAATAACAATGCTAAGGGTTATGCCTAAGCAAATAGTGAAAGATAAATGCTCAACATGAGCATGAATAAACCAATGTTCATCAGGAACTAAAACTAAACTGATCTGCAAAAAAATATTGGAGGAGACTACTTCAGGTCTCCATATGGGTCTTGGCTGTCCTTATGGAGATCTAGGAGCTCCAACCCAAGAAGATCATCGTGACCCATGGAGGTGCCTTCTCCCTAAGCCGTATCATCAAGAATCATGTAATCAGTCTTCTCGATGTTGGTTAGGAGACGGTCCAGTCAGAGCGGGCTGAGTGGCGAAGTGAGCCTCGACTTTGTTCCCTTGAGTCTTCTTGACTCTACCAGTGGATTGCCTGTAGAGATTCACTAAATGTTGTGAGGTGTGGCAAGTGCGCGACCAATGGCCAGTGCAACCACATCTAAAACTAGTATGTGGAGAATGAGTAGTCTTGCTGCCTGATTCTTGCTTCTCGGGCTTCCCTTTGCATGTTCCTCTACCATGGGGTTTACCTCTGCCTCTTTGCATCCCGACCTTCTTCCATTTACCTCCGTTCTGTTTTGGACCTTTTCGGTGGTCTTGGATTTTGCTATCTTGCTAAGCATTGGCGTGTTATTCAGGAACAACCATTGTCCCAATGGGACGTATCTAATAGTTTTCCATCAGAAGTTCTGCATGTTTCTCTGCTTCCAGCAGAGTGTACATCAGCTCAGTGTACCTCAAGTACTTCGCATTGCGATACTGTTGCTGCAATACCCTCATATTGGGGGTGGAAGGTGCACAAAGTCTTTTCTATCATATCAGCTTCGATAATTGTCTGGTTACAGAACCTCAATTTAGAGATAAGTTTGTGCATGATAGAGTTATATGCTGCCACAGTCTTAAAATCCTAAAAGCGTAGGTTAGTCCATTCTCGTTGTGCTTCTGGGAGTAGGACAGATCTCTACTGGTTGTAGCGTTCCTTTAGAGAATTCCACAATGCCAGTGGATCCTCCTCCATTAAGTATTCAAACACCAGGTCTGCATGGAGATGGTGCCTCAAGAAGTGCAGTACCGTATACTTGGCGGCCTCAGGGATGGCAAGAGCACCAGTTTCTGGCTCGGTGATGGTGGCTCCAAGAGATCCAGACTTCAGGCT
Organism: Ampelocalamus luodianensis; assembly: GCA_036346255.1. Lineage (NCBI taxonomy): Eukaryota > Viridiplantae > Streptophyta > Magnoliopsida > Poales > Poaceae > Ampelocalamus > Ampelocalamus luodianensis. Next base: position 61,561 of record JAYEVH010000527.1, on the reverse strand, counting down.
GATCTTTGCATCCATCAACTAGGTGAGGTAGTTGTTGCCATTCAGGGCAAGCTCAGCGAATTCTTTCTTTGTGATATCTGACATCTCCTACATTTAGGTTCATGCAATGTTCAGTTTTACTACAGGTAAAAACAATCTAAAGCATGAATATTACAAAATCAGTAAAGATTGGTTGACATCTATTCAGTAGACATTTTTGTGAAATTTTCATAATTTTTCTAGCAATTATTATGATTTTATGCTAATTAATGTGGTCTATGGATAGTTTTCAAATTATCAACATGACAGAAAACAATTTCAGTAAATAAGCTAGGGAAAATAAAAACCCATTGGTATGAAGCTACCGGGGTGTGCTAATACTAAAATTCATAATTTATGGAAGCTCATATGCCTAAAAACCATGTTTCTAGGATTATTTAAGGTTAATGCATAAGAATAAATAATATTAAAGAAAATAACCATAAACCAAGATTCTAAATTATAAAATAACCATGAAACATACTAATCCGTCGCAAAAATCATATTCTCGAAGGGTTATTCTACAAGAATACATAAATATATGAAATCCGCCGTATTTCCCAAAACTTCAAGGGGTTTCCCGCAAAGTTTTCTTATCGCAAAAGTTTCCTTTTAATTTTCAGAACTCCGAGGGCCCATTTGCAAAACTTTTGGGATTTCCATTTTTTCTTTTGGTGGGCCGGGACGCCACACACGGCCACCTGGTCTGTCGGCAAAAGAGTAGGGTTTCCCTTGCTCTTGTGCTGGTGGCGGCGGCTGGCGCGGGTGCTGGGTGTGAGGTGTGGGGCGGCGGTGTCGGCGGGCATTTACAGGTGTAGCACGATGTGCGCGGCGGCGCGGCTTCTGGCCAGCCTCGACGACGCGGTGGGCGGGGTACAGCTGGGCGGCACGCGACAACGGGCACACGGCACAGCGCGATGGCGTGAGGCCGGTGGCGACAGGTCGGCGGGGTCGCACGTGGTGGGTGCCAGCGGCAGGTCGGCAGATGCGATGGCTGGCTGTGGGCCGATCGACAAATCTGTAGTAAAGATGAATAGATCTAATTTCATCTTAGCAAAAAAATATTTAATCTAATTACGACAATTAGCAGTAATTAATCGTAGTTATCGATTAAACAGATCTTGAACCCTAATTAGCAATTGACAGATCTTATCGTGTTCAAGCAAATTAATCTACCAGATTAATTAATAGCGAAAATAGAGGTTAAAAGATGAAATCCCGATGACATACCAATTCGATCGTGTAGAGCGATTCGTGCTGATAACGTGTTGAAGAACGTAGTAGTCGTTGTAGGATGAAACAACCAATCACCAATGAACGGCAATCAACAAAGAGATAATCACTACCAAGAAACCGATGATTCCCGATGGCCAAAAACCGACAGGAAATTATTTCATGTTGGGCAATAGCCCTCAGCCATAGGTAGACGCGGAAACTCAATTTGTCTAATGATTCCCTGACAGGAAATTAATTTTCGTCGGCAATTACTGACGGTGGCCCACAGGAAAAAAATGCCTTTGCCAAGTTTTCAAACCAACTTTTCTTGTCGTGTACCCACCAGGGAATTATCGTTGCTAATTACTATGCTGTCGATTTTTTCCATCACGAAAGTACATGAAATTTCCTATCTGTTTAAATCCATCAGGTAAATTATTAATTTCCTTGTTTGCTATACGCCGTCAGGAAAATATCGGGTTTTCCCGTTAGAAGCCAACCGACAGCAATTAGGTATACCTGCGAGCAAAATGCAACAACCCAGACCAGGAAATCATAAGAAATTAGCAATACCATTAGGGAAACATTTGCATTTTCCAAGCTTATAATTGACAATATTTTCTGCATTGCAGGTTCATACATTCGATTTTGACATTCCAATCACAACCTTAAATAAGTACACATTCAATATCAATTCATTCACAATATAGATGCATCAAACACACATCCATCACCAATGCATGCAACAACACCAGTCCATTCACAATCTGGAAGGAAATTAACCATGACCAACGTGCAGTTCAGTACATGCAGTTGTTCAAAAGTCATTCACCTTCAATCTACACATAATACTACCACAAACACATAAATGTAGCACAATCAAGTCCTACTTCTCCTTCTACATGGAATCGCATCCATCACATTCCACAATTCAGTTGTGCCACAACAAAAGGCATGTAGTTCTAACTACCACACTAACGTTCATGACCAAGAGCACGACAGACTCTAGTAGTTATGCATATGTAGTCAACTATCCAAAAGGCCAGAAGATCAACTATTACTTAGAGAAGTGGAAGTGTAGACTATGGAGATCCTTCTCTAGAGGCATGGTTATCATCATTGTGGTTGTTGCAACCACTGTTGTTGCCATTGTTCTCGGCATCGATGTCATTGTTCTCACTGCCATTGTTGCCGCCCATCTCATCATCGCCTATGTTGTCATCAACCAGTTAAGGCCCAGCATGAGATGAACCAGTGTTCTCCTGCAGCCAGGCATATACATCAATTAAGTATTTTGATTTCCCTAAATTTTCAAAAAGCTATTGTTGTGAACATAGGATATCTGGAAATGATGCAGTACAAAATTATCAAGCTAATTCTACAAATGAAAATACATAAGAACCTCACCATCTTATCAACTCAAATGCCTATACATTACATATAGATAATTCAACATATTATAATGGGATCCATGGATAAAAAAATTGCTGGCTCTCTCTAGGTATATCTCAAAGATGACATTGTCCTTGTTTTTAGTTAATTAGGCAAAAAGAAGGATGGCAAAAGCAAAGTTCTAACATGTGAATCACATGACCAAAAGTTAGGAGCTATAACTTTGTCCTACACAACATAGTAGATAACACCTATGAAATGGACATCCATCTCTCCTAGAGTCCTAGCTGCAATACAATATATCAAAGGTACCAACATGTCAAAGTTTAGCTACAAGAATGTGACATAACTACAAATTCAAAAAGAAATAAATACAAAAACTATGTGCCATCTAACTTTCTGAAATATATTGTACCTTACCATATGAATTAAACCACAAGATTCATGTTATGCCCAGGTGTTACAATGTTCAACATGAGGCCACTTCCTCACTGGTGCACCTGTTGTTGCCATTCTGATATGCCAAAAAAGATTAGCTCTCTAGCTCCAATGGAATTATAAATGAAAAAATATTGATTGTGGACAGTAATGTTTCATCAGTCCTCAAACAAGGAATTACTTTTATTCAGTATATATATTCTTACATGTGTTTGCATAGGGGTTCTACCATGTAGCAGCTCCATTTGTGGTTCTTTTCCCAACTCGGCAAAAAGCATCTGCCAATACGAAAGTAAGTATGATTATTACGATTTTATTTAACAGTCATTTGTTCGACATTGCATATATGAATTGAAATTAGTACCAATATCATCTGACGATTGACTTGTTCTTCTTGATGTAGTTGCTGATTTTCTCGGAGCAGGTTTTGATAAGAGATGGAATTAGATGGCATTGAATTTGTTTCTTAGGCGGCTGAGAGAATATCAATCTTCTTAATAGCACCATCCACTATCGCTATGCGACCATGGGGCATGCCACCTGATGTGGTATACAAGACTTTATCCAAATCTTGCTGCTGCCAATCTGTTGGATGTTTAGCCATAAGACCAGCATCGTAATTATCCTGGAACAATGATAATTAATTATGTTATGCACGAAGGATGAGTTCACATGAAAAAACGCAAAGAAGTTAGAACTCACAACACGTTTTTGTGCCTTTTGGCTACTGATTGTACCACTAGTGCCACTGCTATCCACATTTTTCATACCAGATTTCATTACAGCATATGCATTGATTATGGTAGCCTTATCAAGTCTAAATTTATATTCCTACAAGACCAACCAACACAAAATTTAAGAAAACAAAAGTCCAAAACTTCAGCCAGCTTTGGCAACCAAAACAACTTATTTCACTTAACCAATAGTAAACATTTTTGGTGAAAAAGGTCCCATCACACCAAAACTATTTCATCGTGCCTTGTCATAGGTATAATTGGATGCAGATGCAAGCAGCAAAGTGTCATCTTTTTTTTTTGTAAGTATTGAGCAATACATTAATTGAACTCAATAGCCTCTAAGAATTTTGAATACATGGATAATTAAAAAAAATAACAATATGACAACTCAATTAAATGAGTTCTTGGTCTATTGATGATTTTCTATAGCTTGGCAAAGTTGTATTTTATGAATGTCCCACGCTATTTGAAAGACCTTTTAAGAGTTCTTTTACACAAGAATCAAATTTAAGTATGTAATAACCCCACAAACTAACAATTACATGAATGTCACCTGAGAAGTTTTTCATATCAAATTACAATTACTAATCCAAATCAACATGTCTTGGTTTAATCACTATTTAGAGATAATAAAAATGGCCCATGCCATCAACACTAATTACAAAACTAGTCGTTAATATTCAATGTCCATATATAACAGTAGCGAGTTATGAGGAAATCACCATTTAGTAACAGAATCAAATGCACGAAAATAATATAACTAAGAAGAACAAACTTTGTGAATTGCGATAGCAAGATAGGCCACAAGAATAATAAAATTGAGTTATACAAACTGGATAAGGGAAATTTTACAAACAATTATTAGTATTTGATATTTTTATCAGTCACTATGATGGATGAAATCTGTAGATTTAGTATCTTACTCAAAGCTTCTTATGTAAGTATAATTAGCATATTTATTTTTGCAATCACGGTTGTTGTGCTCATTCTTGCAAAATAAATATGGCATGATTGCAAAAAAAAACCTAGTACCCACATTTAATGCCTTAATTAGATTAATTATTGTGTGTATACATGTACGTATCATACCATAAATTGTTGTGTCTTTGTGAAAGGTCGTGAACCTCTTTGATTTTGAGCAACATCTTCAGATTTTGAGCACGACTCCTACCCTCTCTTTCGTTTGTTCTTGAATGATTTCGAGCACCAATGCTGACAGTGATGGGGCCATACCAATTCATTGCACCAGTTAACCCTGCTATCCAAGTATTTTTCAAGTGTAAGCTCTCTCGGGTGTGCCAACGCATCATCAAGCTCCTCTCCTTGCTTCTCATAGTATATCTTAACAGCATCCACACGAGCTTGATACATGTTGTCCTTCACCCTCTTCCTTGCATAATTCTTGAAAACATAGTCAGCCTCTGCCCTGTTCGTAGGGCAGTCGTCGTTGAGCTTGAACACAAGCTACATGTGCAAGAGACTACAGTTAGATCTTGATGGCAATAAACCAAACTGCAAAGTAATTTTTTTGCGAGGTACTGCAAAGTACTACTTACCCAAAACTCTCGCTTCACGCGATTAGCAGCTGTCTCACCCATGTCATCAAGATAATAATAATAATCCCATTCAAGTGTTTTTTTTTTGAACTCGGAAAGCTTGTTTCCTTTAGACACTCTCTCCAGCCAGATCACTGGAGACCAAGTTGGAAACAAAGGTGGGGACTTGACTCATAAACACCATCGAGTCAGAGCTAACCACGCTCGCCCCATGCATTGCAAGGCGATCAGCCACCTTGTTGCAATTTCTCGGGCAATGCCGAACGCTACAATCATCAAAGGATGAACCAATAAAATCTCTAATTTGCTTGAGAAGGCTTCCATGCACACTTTGATCAAGGTCCAGCGAAGTCAAGCCCGAACCAGCTTCGACGCATCGATTCCGTGATAATCCTTGACATTCCCAATTGCGTATCCTCTAAGTAACATCCCATTTTTGGACTTGTGTTTCAAATGTAAGAAAATGGCTAAGAATTAAAACTTTTTCTTACATCATGTATTTCCTGTTGTACCAAACAATTCTTGTACAAGGAATTATGGAAATACAATGTCACAAGTCTATTTGATCCAAACTATGATATCCCAAAAACAATCTTGTCAAATATTGTGATCATCATTGGGAAATATTTTTCCTAAGTTTCTGTGATGGTATGTGGCCCCTCTGAAAAATTTCACAATTTTTAGAAATTGTTTGAATATTTTTAGGGGGCAGTCAAACTTATTTGACTTTTAGTCAAACCTGAAATCAGAGCCTTGCAGAATTTTTGGAGATTTATTCACAGTATAAAAACCTCTGAAAATTTTACACAAGGTTGATATTCGAGTTAGCAAGCTCCTGTAAAAATTTCATAATTTTTGGAGTTGTTTTGCTATCTCAAATAAATCCTCCAAAGTCTGTGTTCTAATTGGAAAGTCAAAACCTAAATTCACTGTGCTTTGGGTTCGAGTCAGACTCGGGCTCGAGCCAATCGACTCGGTCAAGTCAACTAACTGCACCGAGCCCTCTTTTATAATCGTGCGTCCATTCTCGTCCGTTGGATCTTGATCGCGCGGCCCTTATTCTTTTAAACGATCGGACCTTCCGGTTGCTTATTTGAATTTCAACCGTTGGATCCCCATCCAACCGCCGATTCACCGAACGATCGGACCTTCCGGTTGTTGGTTTGAATCGAGCCGAGCCGCTGGTCCTTAAAACCACGTTCGCGACGCCGACCTTCATTTCTAATCCTAGGGCTTGCGATCTCCTTTGTTGTGTTTTAAACCTCGAGGCGTGGCGCAATCTCAGCCGTCCGATTTAGATCGTAGGGCTCAGGATCGCCCGAGTTTCTCCGCTGGTCATCTTCAACCTCTAGCCGTGCATGAACAGTAGGGTAGAGATGGCGGTGTCATTTCGTGCTTCCTCGGCCACCCTAGTCGACATTTAGGGTATGGGAGACACATTCGGCCGTGCCATACCCTAATGCACATCTTCTACCTTTTTCCTTGTCGGCCGCGTCTGGTGCTCTGTGCTTTGCCGCCCGAAAAGCTTTAGGTACAAACCCTAATGCCTTCAAAGCTTTTTGAGCACCTAGCACACTTCCTGGTCTCTCTTTACACCACCCTCAAGCTCTCATTTCAATTGGGGAGCTTAACACCTCAAAAATGGCAGGCCGCCATTATTGACCCGAAGAGCTCCATTGGTGTTCTTGGTGTTCCAGTTGTTCTCCTTTACATTTCTTTGCACCCATTTAACCTCCTCTCTATCTTGAGCATTTCCCCTCACTTTATGTTGGATTTGATTCTCAGGAATTATCCAATTTGGGGTTTGTTCAAATTCGGCTGAAATTGGTCATCTTCTTCCTCAGCTCAGGTGAGTGCTCCATTTTCAAATTACTTGCTCATGTAGCTTCTGTGGACCATAATGAAGCTATATTGATGCTTTGGAATCACTCATTTGGCTCAAGGTGCCATTTTCAACCTTTCTTCTCCAAGTCCGGCGAGCCTCCACCGTGGACCAATTCTCCGCCATCTTTGAAGCTTCTCTTCATCAAGGTAGCTTCTTATTAGTCCCTAGAGGCTCTGGCACCCGCTTCTTTGGACTGCAGCAGAGCTTTTTGCTATTTTCGTGTTTAGCAGTAGAGCTCCATTTTCGTTTCTCCTGCTAGCCGGCGTTCTGGTCTCTCACCGCCGGCGAAAATGCCACCATTAGGTTCGTAGTGCTATTGCGATTCCATTTTAGTCCTTGTTTGGTGCCGCCACGGCCAGTGTCGCCGACGACAAGCCGTGGAAGTTCCTCGGTAGTTTGCCGGCAAAAACTCCCGTTTTTGTCATTTGGTTAAGGCACAGTAATTGTTCTGTGATTGCTAATCATTGGTCCATTAATGGTGTCTTAATCTATGTCGTTGAGCCACTGACCAGTGGGGCCAACATCCTTAAATCATTCACTGGCATAATCCCGTGCGTGTCGGACATCATTAATGACTAATTATTGGTTAATTAATGTGTCGGAGGTTATCGCTGTCGGAAATTCACTTTGAGTCTCTAACGTGCGGGCCCTCAAATCTCTTAAATCACATCTGTATCAGTCATTAGGACACATTAATCACTAATCATTACCAATCATTGGTGTTTAGTAGTTAATCGCTGTCTTAATTGCCCCTCTGTCTCACTCACATGTGGGCCTCCTCTTTAAAATCCTCTCCGCACACTTAAACCCCGTGCGTAGCACTTGGTTGATCGTGGACCGTCGATCCCGTGATCAACGGCCCAGATCTAGAGTGCATTCGGACCCTCCGGTTGCCTCAATCATTCTTGACCGTCGATCTTGTGATCAACGGCTGAGATCCCGTGTGCATTCGGACCATCCGACTGATGGTGTGCTTTGGACCGTCCATCTGCAGATCTGCGGCTGTGATTGGCCCGAGCAATCGCACCGTCCGGATGCCTTCCCTCGCGTGAGCCGTTGGATCTTGATCCAACAGTGAGCTCTGTTAGGTGTCTTTGCAGCGTGCGCTATTCTCGGCGCGTGAGCCGTAGGATTTTAGATCGAGGGCCCTAAGTGTCCACGTCTTATTCGTTGATTAGGTTTATCGTATTTGGTAAGTAGTTATTTCACAATCAAAATGGTATAAAAACTTTAGAAATTCATAACAAATTCATTTTAAACCCTTTTAGGTAATTCCAAGCTGTAATAAATTCTGTTATCACTTAAGTTTATTATAAAAATGGAATTAGGCATATTTCAAGAGAGTAAAATTGGGTAACTAGAAACAACTTGATTTCTGTCACTTTGAATATTCCAGAAATAGTTTTAAACTTGAAAAATGCATATCTTTTTCTGTATAATCCCAATTTGTGCAAAACCAATTTTTTAAACTCATCTGTTAGTATATTTTCATATGGAATAAGTTTTGAGCATGTTCATAATTCTGTAAAGTAACTTGCATTAGATTTACAACTTAGAAAAATCATAAGTAAATGTGTATAACTCCAAATTTAGTAAATTCAACTTTGCTGTTATTAGGATGTCATAATCTAGCTGCTATGAAAATTTTAGACCTTAGATCATTCTGGAAAATTTCGCCATGAACAGTACTAATAATTAATTAGGTTGATTTTAGGCTGAGAAAGAGTATTTTGTCCATATCTTTTGCATGTTAAGTCCAAATTGTATGATTTTTGTTTCTAAAATTATATAAAATCATTCCCTAGCTGCTGTATAAATTTCATTAGATTTGGATGTCTTTTGCTGTTGGAGTTTATTTGGTGTTCTTCGCTCTTATTGGTTTATCGCCTTTTCGCGTTAGGTTCCGAAGATAATATTGTTATTGATTCTGAGCTACAGCCATCAGATCCTGCACTCCAACAAGGCAAGCAGATGTAGCATCATTTGATCATATTGTTCCTACTATTTTCAAATTCTAATATGTTGTTTGCAAATTCTATGTAAGCATTGCTATGTTGTTTTAAACTATTGTCGATAGTTGGCCCAAGGTTGCATTATCGTGAGGGAAATGTTGATTCCTCTACTCATCGAGCCTAGGGTTACTTGCTGTGATTTTGGGTTCGCTGGATGGACCCTTTTCACTTAGTAGTTACGTGTCATTATGCTTAGCCATGCTTAGCTATCAGTAGAAATGGGCGGTTATCGACTTGTCAATAACCTTGATCACACAAACTGTTATAATATGTATATTTCAGCCTTGTGCTATGTCTAAATTGCAAAACTAAAACTGAAAATGAAAACAATTTAGGCTTGGGCATAATGGTAAGATGGTGTGATCTTTTGGGTGTGAATGGAATGGTGCCCGGGTCAATTAAGGACCGAACTACTTGTGAGTATCTGTTATCCGAGCATTCTGTGCGTGCTAACCACACTAGAGGGATATGGGACCTCTCTTAGCTGAGTACTTTGGGGTCTGTTAATTAATGAGTCGCGTGGTGGGTTGCATATTTAATTATATGCAACATGGACGCGTTTGTGGGGAGAGGAGCACCGCCGAGGCGGTGTATCTGCTCCATGTATGGGTCCTTGTGATCCATATTTCGTCGACAGATCACTAAGGATTAACCCCATACGTGTGTCTCTTGATTAACATATTCCATTGGAAAGGGTTCAGAGGACTTAGCCGTGCCGCATACCAAAGGAAGTGTGCTTAATAGCTTGGCAAAAGGCGATCCAAGTGTGGGTACATTGGTAGACCCTGCAGGATTACAAACTATTCGAATAGCCTCGTCCTAGGTTATGGACACGCTTGGATAAGCTTTTCAAGAGTTAGACTACAACCTTTTTAAATTAAAACTTGATGGGTGGTATGAATCAGGGATTCATGCTATTTGTGGTGGCTATTGGGTTAGTCACTTCTAGGTGGTTACTTTTAATATTGTTACTCGTTGTTATTTCAATGCTTAAAAACTGGTTTGTCAAATTGCTTTCAATCTATTACATTATTGCAAATGAAACTTGCTTTGTGCGTCCAAAGAACCATATAACCATGTTCCTTTGATACAGCTTTCATGCAGCTATATATAGGCTTGTTACTCGTAAGTCTTGCGAGTACATTATTATACTCACCTGCATTGCTTGTTGTGTGCAGAGGAAGGGAATGAGTCCGATGGACCTCATTTTTGTGAGTTGTGCTGTGGCAGTGTGTGGGGCGATTAGCTTGGCGGCCCGGTCGGTTGCCCTGTGGTGTTATGTGGCTAACCGGTCGTCTTTTGGTTTAAGCCATGTTATGGCAACTTTTGCTTCCACTGTTACTTTCGATACTCTTGTCATTTGGCCGGTCGGCTGTGTTGTAATAACTTATATTATGTATGTCTTTTGGTAGACTTGTTATATTCTGTGTATGGAATTGATGCACGCTTTGGTATGATGTATGTGTGCTGCATTTTCTGGGAAGCACATATCCATCGAGACGCGGGTTATTCTATTTGTGATACTAGAACCAGTGGAAGGTTAAGTATTACAAGTTTAACAAACCGGGGTCTCACAGAGTTTGGTATCAGGGCCATACTGACCGTAGAAACCCCTAGCTTGGTCGTCCCTAGTATATTTTGCAAAACATACTTTCTAAATATCAAATGTTTCATGGAAATCTTAAGTAAGTTCTCAGATTTTACCTCTTATCTATCTTAGCTTGCTTATCTCACCTTATTCTGAATTGGATTTAAGAAGCTGATTTTCCTCTCATCTTCTTTCAAAAGATAGTTGTTAATCGAGTAGATTGGTTTTGGGTAAATCATGAGAGTTATAAAATGAAAGTGTTGGATGTCTTGTGAAAATTAGAAGTTCCTGAAGCTACAAAATTTCGGCCAGAAGCTTGATGGAGAAAATCTTGATGGCGAAAATTTCGGACAGCTAGCATTTAACTAATAGAAGATGCTGAAAATGAGAGGTTAATTCAACTAAAACTTGTGGGAATAAAAGGGTAAGTAGTGATATGAGTTAGCTAAGTGTCTAACCTTTCTTAGGTTAATTTCTCACCTTGCTTCCTAGCTGTTTCGAACACAAGTTAATGTTTTGAAATTTGCCTCCCTAAAAATTCATTACTCGTTCTTCCATACGAGTTAGTCATAATAGGAAGATGGGTTTTATCTCTGTGATCTTACTGCAGTTTTATGTTGATACTTGATCCATGAAAGTTTGTTTGGTAGAGTGGTTAGTTGTTTTCTTTGTCTCCTGTTCCGGAGATGTGTTTAACCTATTTTTGTGGAACAGGATGGCAAGAACCACCCGCAACAGTCAGCCGGCTGGTTCCGATGAGGAGCTTCCCCCTCCTCCGACCATGGCTGAGGTTCTGGCTCAGATCGAGCGGAATCGCATGGACCGACCGGATTCGAGGTCATCGCGAGGAACACCTCCACTCCCGCTGGTGCTTCGGGGTCTGGAGGTGGTGGCCACCAGTCTCGTGGTGGGCTTGCGGAGTTTCTCCGTACGCAGCCGCCTACTTTCTCTCGGTCTGAGGACCCTTTGGATGCGGATGATTGGCTGCGTCTGGTTGAGCGAAAGCTCAACATCGCTCAGTGCCAGGAGCAGGAGCCGGCACTCTTTGCATCCCATCAGCTTGAGGGTGCAGCACTCTCTTGGTGGGAGAATTTTCTCGCCATGCAGCCCGCAGGCCACGTTGTCTCATGGGATGAGTTCCGATCTGCTTTCTTGCGCTTAAGCACGGCGCAAGTCTGTATCGGAGTATCTTTACGAGTTTAATCACTTGGTTCGTTATGCTCCGGGTGAGGTGGCCTCCGATGAGGCCAAACAGGAGAAGTTCATGGATGGCTTGTCCGAGGAGCTGCAGGACAAGCTATCTATTGTGGACTTTGCTGACTTCCAGGCCTTGGTTGACAAGGCCATCGTCGCCGAGCACAAGGCGAAGGGGCTGGGTGAGTCCCGCAAGCGTAAGTGGGAGGCCCACCGGTCAGCACAGGCTGGCCTCACTCGTCCCCGTCTTGGACCTGCACCTGGGGCTCGTGCTTTGGCTTCACCACCGTCGAGGCCGTTGGCGCCAGTTGCTCGTCCCCGCAGTCGTGTTTGATCACATGCACTGCGACCCGGCCAGAAGAAAGTTGCTCTTCGCAACCCACCGCCGATGTCACCTGTTTACTTTGCAACAAGAAGCGGCCACTATGCTAGCGCTTGCCCTCGAGGGATCGAGCGCCCCTCGTCCTAATGGAGGACGCGGGCAAGGGAATGGTCACCCACCTGACCAGAAGGTGATCCAGAAGACTCAGGGTGTCGGGAGTGGTCGAGTCAACCATATCTCGGCTGAGGAGGCTTAGGAGGCGCCCGACGTTGTGTTGGGTACGTTTCTTGTCAGTTATCGTCCTGCTGCAGTATTGTTTGACTCTGGGGCATCGCATTCTTTTATTTCGAGGTCTTTTGCTGCTGATTGTGACCTTCACTTTTTTCCTTTGCTTATTCGCTCTCTGGGTTCGGAAATGAGAGCTGATCAAGAATGCCGGGGCGTTCCCATTAATATCGAAGGAGTGGAATTCTTGGCGAAACTCATCTTACTTGACTCGGCGCGTCTGGATGTGATTCTTGGCATGGATTGGTTGTCCCAACACTTGGGGCAAATCGATTGTGCCAGGAAGATGGTCTACCTCACTAGTCCCTCAGGCGAGCAAGTTGGGATTTCACCGCAGCTACAGGGGCCACATCTTTGTGCCCTTAAAGCTAAGCCAGCCTTGGAGATTCTGGATGTGCCCACAGTCTGTGACTTTGTGGATTTCTTCCCTGAAGATTTGCCTGGGATGCCTCCAGTTCGGGACTTGGAGTTTGTTATTGAGTTGCTGCCTGGTACCGCTCCAATTTCTAAGGTGCCGTACCGAATGCCTCCTAATGAGTTGGAGGAGCTGAAGAAGCAGTTAGGTGAGCTTCAAGCAAAGGGCTTCATCCGTCCTAGCTCATCTCCTTGGGGTTGTCCAGTTATTTTTGTGAAGAAAAAGGACAAGACCCTGCGTATGTGTGTTGATTACCATCCGCTTAATGAAGTGACGGTGAAGAACACGTATCCTTTGCCTCGTATTGATGATCTTTTTGACCAGTTGTCTGGAGCCTGTGTGTTCTCCAAGATTGACTTGAGGTTGGGCTATCACCAAGTCCGGATCAGGGCTGAGGATATTCCAAAGACAGCGTTCACTACTCGTTATGGCCTTTACGAGTACACTGTCATGTCTTTCGGCTTGACCAATGCTCCAGCTTTGTTCATGAATCTTATGAACTCGATGTTCATGGAGTATTTGGATAGGTTTGTTGTGGTTTTCATTGATGACATTCTTATCTACTCCAAGAGTGAAGAAGAGCATGCTGAGCATCTGCAGATTGTATTGGGCAAGCTTCGTGAGCACCAGCTGTATGCCAAGTTCAGCAAGTGTGAATTTTGGTTGAAGGAAGTGGCATTCTTGGGCCATGTTCTTTCAGCAGGTGGTGTAGCTGTGGATCCTAGCAAGGTCAGTGATGTTCTATCTTGGGGGCAGCCCAAGTCAGTCACCGACATGAGGAGTTTCCTTGGTTTAGCGGGCTACTACCGCCGCTTTATCGAGAACTTCTCCAAGATTGCAAAGCCCATGATCGAATTGCTCAAGAAAGAAAAGAAATTCGTGTGGTCTTCTGCTTGTGATTTGAGTTTTCAAGAACTCAAGAGGCGGTTGACTTCAGCTCGAGTGCTTGTTCTCCCTGACATTCATAAGAGCTTCGATATCTATTGTGATGCTTCTCGTCAGGGACTCGGTTGTGTTCTTATGCAAGAAGGCAAGGTAGTGGCCTATGCATCAAGGCAGTTGAGGCCTCATGAACTCAACCATCCTACCCATGACTTGGAGTTAGCTGCAGTGGTTCATGCACTCAAGATTTGGCGGCATTACCTTATTGGTAACCGTTGTGAGGTGTATTCTGATCAAAAGAGCTTGAAGTATTTGTTCACCCAGCCAGATCTAAACCTCAGGCAAAGAAGATGGTTGGAATTGATCAAAGATTATGATATGGGTATTCAGTATCACCCGGGTAAGGCCAATGTTGTTGCCGATGCACTTAGTCGCAAGGTGTATTGCAATACCTTGTTACTTCAAGAGCAACAACCTGCCCTTCTTGAAGAATTTCAGCGGCTTAATTTGGGTTTGATTGAGCATGGTTCTCTTGCTACCTTGGTTGTGCAACCAACTTTGGTGGATCAAATCAAGGCTGCCCAGCAGACAGATGTTGGTGTGATTCAAATCAAGCAGAACATCAAGAATGGGATAGCTAAGTGCTTTTCTGAGGATGAGCATGGTGTTGTGTGGTTTGGACAATACTGTGGTTCCAAAGGTCATGGAATTGCGGGATTTAATTCTCCGCTGGCCCATGATTCCCTTTGTCTATTCATCCGGGCTACCAAGATGTACCAAGACCTTCGACAGAGAATCGGTGGACTCGCATGAAGCGCGAGATTGCCGTGTTCGTTGTTTGAGTGCGCGACGTGTCTTTGTCGTGTCAAGGTCGAACATTAGCATCCGGCAGTCTTCTTCACCTTTGCCGCACTGCGAGTGGAAGTGGATTCGTTGGTATGGACTTTATCACCGATCCGCCCGCACTTCTTCGGGAAGGATGCTATCCGGGTTGTCATCGATCGATTGACAAAGGTAGCACATTTTCGCGGTGCGCACCAACCTCGATGTCGATCGGTTGGCGGATCTCTATGTGTCTCGCATTGTATGCTTGCATGGTGTGCCACGAACGATTGTGTCAGATCGTGGTTCTCTTTTCACCTCTCGCTTTTGGCATAGTCTGCAAGAGGCGATGGGTACACGTCTTTCCTTCAGTTCGGCTTATCATCCTCAAACTGATGGTCAGACGGAGAGAGTTAACCAAGTGTTGGAAGATATGCTTCGTGCTTGTGTTCTTTCCTATGGGAAGAAGTGGGAGAAGTGCTTGCCATTTGCAGAGTTCTCCTACAACAACAGTTTCCAAGCTAGTCTTGGGATGGCACCATTTGAGGCTTTGTATGGGAGGAGATGTAGAACCCCATTGAACTGGTCAGAAACTGGTGAGCGTCTGTTCTTCGGGCCAGATTCCATCAATAAGGCCGAAAGCCAAGTTCAGTTAATTCGTGAGCATTTGCGCGTGGCCCAGTCCAGGCAAAAGAGCTATGCGGATCGTCGTCGTCGAAAGTTGAGCTTTGAGCCTAATGACTTTGTTTATCTCAAGGTCTCACCCTTGAAGGGCCATCAGCGTTTTGGCGTCAAGGGCAAGTTAGCTCCTCGATATGTTGGGCCTTATCGTATCGTCGAGAAAGTGGAGCCGTGGCATACAGATTGGGTTGCGGCTTCACTTGAGGGAGTGCATGATGTGTTCCATGTGTCACACTTAAAGAAATGTCTCCGTGTTCCAATTGAGGAAACTCCGTTGGAAAATCTCGATGTGTAGGAAAATTTGACATATCGTGAGCATCCTGTTCGTATTCTCGAAGAATCTGAACGAAGGACAAGGAACCGTGTCATCAAGTTCCTTAAAGTTCAGTGGTCGAATCATTCCGAGGATGAGGCAACCTGGGAGCGCGAAGATCGTCTTCGTGCAGATTACCCATCCTTCTTCTCCGAGTAAACAGAATCTCGGGACGAGATTCTTGTAAGGGGGGGAGGTTTTGTAACATCCCATTTTTGGACTTGTGTTTCAAATGTAAGAAAATGGCTAAGAATTAAAACTTTTTCTTACATCATGTATTTCCTGTTGTACCAAACAATTCTTGTACAAGGAATTATGGAAATACAATGTCACAAGTCTATTTGATCCAAACTATGACATCCCAAAAAACAATCTTGTCAAATATTGTGATCATTATTGGGAAATATTTTTCCTAAGTTTCTGTGATGGTATGTGGCCCCTCTGAAAAATTTCACAATTTTTAGAAATTGTTTGAATATTTTTAGGGGGCAGTCAAACTTATTTGACTTTCAGTCAAACCTGAAATCAGAGCCTTGCAGAATTTTTGGAGATTTATTCACAGTATAAAAACCTCTGAAAATTTTACACAAGGTTGATATTCGAGTTAGCAAGCCTCATAATTTTTGGAGTTGTTTTACTATCTCAAATAAATCCTCATAATTTTTGGAGTTGTTTTACTATCTCAAATAAATCCTCCAAAGTCTCTGTTCTAATTGGAAAGTCAAAACCCAAATTCACTGTGCTTTGGGTTCGAGTCAGACTCGGGCTCGAGACAATTGACTCGGTCCAGTCAACTAACTGCACCGAGCCCTCTTTTAAAATCGTGCGTCCATTCTCGTCCGTTGGATCTTGATCGCGCGGCCCTTATTCTTTTAAACGATCGGACCTTCCGGTTGCTTATTTGAATTTCAACCGTTGGATCCCCATCCAACCGCCCTGATTCACTGGAACGATCGGACCCTCCGGTTGTTGGTTTGAATCGGAGCCGTTGGATTAAAATCCAACGCCCGCTTGTCCCTCTGTTGTAAACCACGTTCGCGACGTGGGGCAGTCTGAGCCGTTCATTTCTAATCCTAGGGCTTGCGATCTCCTTTGTTGTGTTTTAAACCTCAGAGGCGTGGCGCAATCTCAGCCGTCCGATTGAGATCGTAGGGCTCAGGATCGCCCGAGTTTCTCCGCTGGTCATCTTCAACCTCTAGCCATGCATGAACAGTAGGGTAGAGATGGCAGTGTCAAATCGTGCTTCCTACGGCCGCCCTAGTAGACAGTAAGGGTCGTGGGAGACACATTCGGCCGTGCCATACCCTAATGCACATCTTCTACCTTTTTCCTTGTCGGCCGCGTCTGGTGCTCTGTGCTTTGCCGCCCAAAAGCTTTAGGTCCAAACCCTAATGCCTTCAAAGCTTTTTGAGCACCTAGCACACTTCCTGGTCTCTCTTTACACCACCCTCAAGCTCTCATTTCAATTGGGGAGCTTAACACCTCAAAAATGGCAGGCCGCCATTATTGACCCGAAGAGCTCCATTGGTGTTCTTGGTGTTCTAGTGGTTCTCCTTTACATTTCTTTGCACCCATTTAACCTCCTCTCTATCTTGAGCATTTCCCCTCACTTTATGTTGGATTTGATTCTCAGGAATTGTCCAATTTGGGGTTTGTTCAAATTCGGCTGAAATTGGTCATCTTCTTCCTCACTGTGAGTGCTCCATTTTCAAATTACTTGCTCATGTAGCTTCTGTGGACCATAATGAAGCTATATTGATGCTTTGGAATCACTCATTTGGCTCAGGGTGCCATTTTCAACCTTTCTTCTCCAAGTCCGGTGAGCCTCCACCGTGGACCAGCTTCTCCGGCCATCTTTGAAGCTTCTCTTCATCAAGGTAGCTTCTTATTAGTCCCTAGAGGCTCTGGCACCCGCTTCTTTGGACTGCAGTGGAGCTTTTTGCTATTTTCGTGTTTAGCAGTAGAGCTCCATTTTCGTTTCTCCGGCTAGCCGGCGTTCTGGTCTCTCACCGCCGGCGAAAATGCCACCATTAGGTTCGTAGTGCTATTGCGATTCCATTTTAGTCCTTGTTCGGTGCCGCCGCGGCCAGTGTCGCCGGCGACAAGCCGTGGAAGTTCCTCGGTAGTTTGCCGGCAAAAACTCCCGTTTTCGTCATTTGGTTAAGGCACAGTAATTGTTCTGTGATTGCTAATCATTGGTCCATTAATGGTGTCTTAATCTATGTCGTTGAGCCACTGACCAGTGGGCCCAACATCCTTAAATCATCCACTGGCATAATCCCGTGCGTGTCGGACATCATTAATGACTAATTATTGGTTAATTAATGTGTCGGAGGTTATCGCTGTCGGAAATTCACTTTGAGTCTCTGACGTGCGGGCCCTCCAATCTCTTAAATCACATCTGTATCAGTCATTAGGACACATTAATCACTAATCATTACCAATCATTGGTGTTTAGTAGTTAATCGCTGTCTTAATTGCCCCTCTGTCTCACTGACATGTGGGCCTCTCTTTAAAATCCTCTCCGCACACTTAAACCCCGTGCGTAGCGCTTGGTTGATCGTGGACCGTCGATCCCGTGATCAACGACCCAGATCTAGAGTGCATTCGGACCCTCCGGTTGCCTCAATCATTCTTGACCGTCGATCTTGTGATCAGCGGCTGAGATCCCGTGTGCATTCGGACCATCCGACTGATGGTGTGCTTTGGACCGTCCATCTGCAGATCTGCGGCTGTGATTGGCCCGAGCAACCGCACCGTCCGGATGCCTTCCCTCGCGTGAGCCGTTGGATCTTGATCCAACGGTGAGCTTCTGTTAGGTGTTGCGCGCGTGCGCTATTCTCGGCGCGCGTGAGCCGTAGGATTTTAGATCGAGGGTTGATAAGTGTCCACGTCTTATTCTGTGGATTAGGTTTGTCTGTATTTCGGTAAGTAGTTATTTCACAACTAAAAATGGTATAAAAACTTTAGAAATTCATAACAAATTCATTTTAAACCCTTTTTAGGTAATTCCAACTGTAATAAATTCTGTTATCACTTAAGTTTATTATAAAAATGGAATTAGGCATATTTCAGTAGCAGAAAATTGGGTAACTAGAAATAACTTGATTTCTGTCACTTTGAATATTCCAGAAATAGTTTTAAACTTGAAAAATGCATATCTTTTTCTGTATAATCCCAATTTGTGCAAAACTAATTTTGTTAAACTCATCTGTTAGTATGGTTTCATATGGAATAAGTTTTGAGCATGTTCATAATTCTGTAAAGTAAGTTGCATTAGATTTACAACTTAGAAAAATCATAAGTAAATGTGTATAACTCCAAATTTAGTAAATTCAACTTTGCAGTTATTAGGATGTCATAATCTACCTGCTATGAAAATTTCAGACCTTAGATCATTCTGGAAAATTTCGCCATGAACAGTACTAATAATTAATTAGGTTGATTTTAGGCTGAGAAAGAGTATTTTATCCATATCTTTTGCATGTTAAGTCCAAATTGTATGATTTTTTTTTCTAAAATTATCTAAAATCATTCCCTAGTTTTTGAATAAATTTCATTAGATTTGGATGTCTTTTGCTGTTGGAGTTTATTTGGTGTTCCTCGCTCTTATTGGTTTATCGCCTTTTCGCGTTAGATTCCGAAAACAATATTGTTATTGATTCTGAGCCACAGCCATCAGATCCTGCATTCCATCAAGGCAAGCAGATGTAGCATCATTTGATCATATTGTTCCTACTATTTTCAAATTCTAATATATTGTTTGCAAATTCTATGTATGCATTGTTATGTTGTTTTAAACTATTGTCGATAGTTGGCCAAGTGGTTGCATTATCAGTAGGAAATGTTGATTCCTCTACTACTGAGCCTAGGGTTACTTGCTGTGATTTTGGGTTCGCTGGATGGACCCTTGTCACTTAGTAGTTACGTGTCATTATGCTTAGCCATGCTTAGCTATCAGTAGAAATGGGCGGTTATCGACTTGTCGATAACCTTGATCACACAAACTGTTATAATCTATATATTTCAGCCTTGTGCTATGTCTAAATTGCAAAACTAAAACTGAAAATGAAAACAATTTAGGCTTGGGCACAATGGTAAGATGGTGTGATCTTTTGGGTGTGAATGGAATGGTGCCCGGGTCAATTAAGGACCGAACTAATTGTGAGTATCTGTTATCCGAGCATTCTGTGCGTGCTAACCACACTAGAGGGATATGGGACCTCTCTTAGCTGAGTACTTTGGGGTCTGTTAATTAATGAGTCGCGTGGTGGGTTGCATATTTAATTATATGCAACATGGACGCGTTTGTGGGGAGGGGAGCACCCGCCGAGGCCGGTGTATCCTGCTCCATGTATGGGTCCTTGTGATCCATATTTCGTCGACAGATCACTAAGGATTAACCCCCATACGTGCGTCTCTTGATTAACATATTCCATTGGAAAGGGTTCGTAGGACTTAGCCGTGCCGGCATACCAAAGGAAGTGTGCTTAATAGCTTGGTAAAAAGGCGGTCTGAAGTGTGGGTACATTGGTACACCCCTCCAGGGATTACAAACTATTCAAATAGCCTCGTCCTAGGTTATGGACACGCTTGGATAAGCTTTTCAAGAGTTAGACTACAACCTTTTTAAATTAAAACTTGATGGGTGGTATGAATCAGGGATTCATGCTATTTGTGGTGGCTATTGGGTTAGTCACTTCTAGGTGGTTACTTTTAATATTGTTACTCGTTGTTATTTTAATGCTTAAAAACTGGTTTGTCAAATTGCCTTCAATCTATTACATTATTGCAAATGAAACTTGCTTTGTGCGTCCAAAAAACCATATAACCATGTTCCTTTGATACAGATTTCATGTAGCTATGTATAGGCTTGTTACTCGTAAGTCTTGAGAGTACATTATTGTACTCACCTGCATTGCTTGTTGTGTGCAGAGGAAGGGAATGAGTCCGATGGACCTCATTTCCGTGAGTTGTCTTTGTGGCAGTGTGTGGGGCGATTAGCTTATGGCCTGGCCGGTTGCCCTGTGGTGTTATGTGGCTAACCGGTCGTCTTTTGGTTTAAGCCATCTTATGGCAACTTTTGCTTCCATGTTACTTTGATACTCTTGTCATTTGGCGGTCAGTACGTGTTGTAATAACTTATATTATGTATGTCTTTTGGTAGACTTGTTATATTCTGTGTATGGAATTGATGCACGCTTTGGTATGATGTATGTGTGCTTCATTTTCTAGGAAGCACATATCCATCGAGACGCGGGTTATTCTATTTGTGATACTAGAACCAGTGGAAGGTTAAGTATTACAAGTTTAATAAACCGGGGTCTCACATGAATGTTGGGAGAACTTCTGTGCCGCGCATGAGACGCCACAGGATATCACCTGGGAGGAATTTTCTGCAGATTTTTGCCAGTATCATGTACCAGAAGGCATTATCGATCTGAAGAAGGATGAGTTTCGCGCTCTCAAGCAAGGAGTTATGTCGGTATCTGACTACCTCAACAACTTTTCTCAGCTAGCTCGCTATGCAGCAGAAGATGTAGCCACAGATAAGGCTCGCCAGAGTCACTTTTTGAAGGGGTTAAACACTGGACTGCAAGTCAGTCTGATCGCCCATACTTTCCCTGATTTCCAAGAACTGGTCAACAAAGCTTTTGTTCTAGAGGACAAACGCAAGGAACTGGAGGATATGTAACAGCCCAAAATCCTTAAGTTGGATTAGCTATGCATCTACTGTGCATTTATGAAATTTTGGCCCTTTTTAAAACTTTTTGTTGCTAAGCAAATAGGTTACAACCTGGTCTTTCAAAACCTAGAAATAAAAATTTTCAAACAAAAGAAAAGTTTGTCAAGATTTTGAAACTTAGATCGGAGTGGGGTTAAACCCTCTGTCGAAAGTCTTTTGATTATGGGAAATAGCAATTAATCTTGGAAATCCTATCCTCCTTAAACAATTCAAACTTGAAAATATATGTTCTCGAGTTCGTAACTACAAACTAAATTTCTATTTTGAAAACACCGTAGAACTCAAATCTGAGAATACCTTGATTGGGTTTCATCTGCTCTCTTATGGTTGTTCGAAATTTTCTGGAGTTTTGGAGAATATTGGTTTTTCTTTTGATTTGCTTGTTTGAATTTAAAATACAAACAAAACTTGTGAGAAGTGCCTGGAAGTATTTTTCCTAGGTTCTGTAAGACCTTATAAACCCACCTTCAAAAGTTCACAAATTCTAGAAATAAATTGCTATTCTAAAACAATTAGTCAAAATAGAAATTTGAAAGTCAAACATCAAGAGCAAGCACTTAAAATAATTTTGGGAAGAATTTACTTCAATAAAAACTCTTGAAATAATTTATTTAAATCTTATAATAATTATCTTGAATAAATATATTTGTTCCCAAATTTTTGGAGCTAAATTCAATCCACAGAAAATTTAAACTTGCTTCCTTAACCTTTTGTAAATTTGAATTCAAAATAAGAAATTAACTCATGAAGAATGAGATTTAAAATTTTATTTGGTCACTTGTTTACCCTAGGAACCTCCCTGAAAAATTCCAGAATTTTTGAGATTTATTTGCTATATTTTGAAGCTCGGTCAAAGTTGGAGCTTTGAATTAAAACCCAGTCAAACCTCCTTGCACTATTCCTTGGGCTCGGACCCAACCCCGACCGGACCCAACCCCTGGTCCGACCGAGCCAACGCGACTCGATCGAACCACCTGACTCGCGCCCGCGCCACTCAAATCCCGCGCGCATTCTAACCGTCGGATCTTGATCGGACGACCCACGTTCGCGAGGAACATTCGGACCATCCGAGCGCAACCCTTCATCTGAGCCGTCCATTTTGGAATCAAAGGCCTGGATCGTCTGGCCGTTCCACCCGTTATAGAAACCGCGCCAGCCCTCCTTGTGCCACCGACAGATGGGTCCCGTCGGCCTGCTTGTCTCCTTCCCCGCGCGAACGCCGCCCCCGCCACCGCACTCGCGCCCTCGGTTGCCCGCCTCCTCCGCGACCGCCCGCTTTCGGTCACCTCGCCATCACCTTCCGGTCGCCTCAACATGCCCTCGCCTTGGCCCCCGCCGTCGCTGCCTCGTCCCTGTTCCCTCGCCGTCCCCTCAGCGTCTCCTTTGTCCCCGCGACTTGACCGGGGAGCGTCGTCGCCATACCGTCGCTCCCATTATCGACGCCTCTGTGCCGGCCCTTGTAGACCACCGAGGAGCTGCCCTCGACGCCCTTTTTCTCCACCTGCCACTCACCCTCCATTTTCTTTCCTCCTCGAGCACCATTCGGCCCAAGTTCCGAATGCCGGGATAGAGCCGCCGCGCCGCCTCCAAGCCCTCCGGCCGCTCCGGTGAGCCCCAGCCAACCCCGACCGCGTCACGGCGTGCCCGCTACCCCGAGGAGAAAAACCCCTCGGTCAATTTGGGAGTTACCTCACCGAAGCCTCGCGCATCACCATCTTCTTCAACACCGGCCGCAACCGCCAAATTCGCCGCCACCTCCTCTCCGGCGAACCTCCCTCCGATTCCCCTCTCCATGAGTATCTCTAGAACTCCCTCTACCTCCCCATATCACTCACTCGTGCCCTATTTCTCCCCAGGTCGCTGCCGCCGTTGGACCTCCCCGTGCCACCATCGGTTGCCGCCGCCGGCCCAACTCCGGCCACCTCGTCTCCCTCCGACCACTCCATCGTGCTCCTGGAACCCTAGGTATGCCCATGCTCCCTCTATTTTTGCTTCAACTCCACCCGGCGCCGTTGCCCTCCTTTCACCCCCACGGCCGGCCGCCGCTCGCCCTAGCCGCGCCACCATAGTGCAGCCCGAACCCTAAAGCCACCTCCCCTGGACCACTTGACCTCCTGGCAACCCATTTTTGTGGTCGTTTTCACCTCCGCGCCACTCCCCTCACCGGCGATGAGCCTTGACCCAAGCCGGCCGAGTTCCCATGTACTGCCTCCCTGTTCTGTATCTCTGTGTATTTAACTTTCCTAGAAAAGTTGTGCTCACAGTAAGATCTATGGAATTCATTTGATATTAGACCTTTTGATTAACCCTGAGATCAATCAAACTTGATTAGTATTTGAATAAATGATTCAGTAAGAAAATGGGTTGTTAGCATCTTATTTTCAGAAGGTGTTCTGTTGAAGTGGTCTCAGCAGTAACCTGAAAAATGTTAGAAATATCAAAAGACTAATACCTTGACAAATTCCTGTAGGTAGAGTTCTCTTAAATATAATTAGCTAAACACTTTTCTTTCATCAGCAATCAAAATCTGAAAATCATTAGGGATGTGAGTTTCTCAGAAACACATCAGAGAACAATCAACCTTTTCTTTTGAGTGTTAAGCATCAAAGAGAAGAGGTTAGATGGAAAAGTGTTTGGTCAGTGTTAGACAAAGAGAAGGATGTGTTTAGGAGAAAGTCTGAAAAGTCAGGGTTTTCAAAAGACTGACAACATGACTAATTCTAGTAGTAATAACCTAAGATGAGAAACCATTAGGATTGTGAATCTTCAGAAACTAGCAGAGGAGCAATCATATCGCTATTGTTGTAATGTTGATCAGAGAAGACAACTTGGTTAGGGGGAAAGTTGAAGTATTGGGATAGCCCTCACAAAACCTGCTATCTTTTGCTTTCAAACCCTGTGCTTGTCAGTTAGGTCACTCCTTTGAGTTAGTGGTTTGGGAAAATTGATTTAATAGCTCCTAAGTCCTGGGGATCTGTTGTTGTAGGTTACAGGATTAATAGTTGGAAAAATTGTCAGTTTTGTAGGAAGGCTGTTAACTTGACCTAATCTAGCAGTTAGGAAGGTTGTTGTTTTCTTTAGTCTTCTACCCAGCTATGCTTTTAGAAGCCAACCCTTTGAAAACATAATTAGGAGATGGATAGTCTGAAACCTTGAGAGGATAACCCAATCCTTGATTTGCATTTTTGAGCAGAGAAGGTGTTGGTTGGCAGGTTGTTTTGTTAGTAAGCTGTGAGTTAGTGGAACATTCAAAATTTCTAACTTCTTAGTGTTAGTTAAGTCTAGCTTAAAAATGATGGGCATCACTTAGTAGTCCTTAGCAACCAAATAAGCATAAAAACAGAAGTGGAATATTCATCAAAGATCATTATTTAGCCTCCAGCAATTAATTCAAAGAAAACAAGAATTTAAAATGGAGCTATTTCGAATGCCAAAGTAAATGGTTTATAAAATATAAATTCTAGCATTTCACATCTAGTCTAAGTAGTAAAGGTTATCACGAGTCAAAAATTTGAATATTTGACTTAGCTAATCGACAGTAGAACTTATGCCTTCATTTCCATTTCTATAACTCATAACTAATTCAAACCAACTCCAACTCCAATGATATGTGTTCCTAAAGTTATCAAAAAACCATTATCTACCTTCTGTTTTAACTTCTTTAGTTTGAGACTTTTTGGGTTTTGGAGTTTATTCGATATTTTTGCTTTGTTGATTCTTTTCGTTAGATGACGATGACTCGGGAGTGCAACCGAAATGATCGTGAGAATGTCGAGTTCCAAAGAAAGCAAAGGCAAGCAGATGTAACATCATTTGATCATATTGCTCCTATTACTTTTAAAGTCTAATATCTTGTTTGCAAAACCTAAGTATGCATGCTTCCTGTGTCAAAGTTAATTTTGTCGATTAGAGGTAGCTAAGCCTATTGCATTGTTGCCTTGAAATTGTTCACCCCTGCCACTGCCATAGGTTATTATCCTCACTGGTGAATTAGAGCCCGGTGAATGATTTATGGTCTTTTGTTTGTCGTTACGATATGATGCTTAGCAATGCTTAGTTACCGGTAGAATTGGGCGGTTATCGACTTATCGATAACCTTGATCACACAAAAACCTATTATTGCTTATGACTCAGCACCCTGTGCTATGTTTATTTGTGAAAACTAAAAATGAAAACAAAATGATTTGGACTTGGGCACAACGGTATGACGGTGTGATCTTTTGGGTGTGACTGGAATGGTGCCCGAGTCAATTAAGGACCGAACATCTTGTGAGTACCTGTTATCCAGCAATTTGTGAGTGCTAACCACACTAGAGGAAATGGGACCTCTCTTGACTAAGTACTTTGGAGGTGTTAATTAATGAGTCGCGTGGTGGGTTGCATATGGAATATATGCAACATGGACGTGTTTGTGGGGAGGGAGCACCGCCGAGGCGGTGTCTCCTACTCCACGTATGGGTCCTTGTGATCCATATTTCGTCGGCAGATCACTAAGGGTTAACCCCATACGTGCGGCTCTTGATTAGCATTTTCCATTGGAAAGCGTCTCGTAGGACTTAGCGTGTGGGATACCAAAGGTAGTGTGCTTCATCTAGTGGCAAAAGGCGATCTCAAGTGTGGGTACATTGGTACACCCCACAGGTTAAAACTATTCGAATAGCCTCGTCTAGGTTATGGACACGCTTGGGTAAGCTTTTCAAGAGTTAGACTACAACCTTTTAAATTAAAACTTGACATGGGTGGTACGAATGGGTAATCGTGCTATTGTTGTGATGGCTATTGGGTTAGTCATCTTCAGGTTGTCTTTATGTTATTACCTATTGTATCGCTATTATTTATGCAAATAAAATTCAGATTGTTAAATCTGCCTTCAAACTATTACTTATTGCAAATAAAACTTGCTTTATGCTGAAATTAACCTTTGAGCCTTCTCCTTTGATTAAAGCCTGCATGTAGTAGTAACTAGGTTTGTTACTCGTAAGTCTTGCGAGTACATTCGTGTACTCACTGTTTGCTTGTATTTACTAATCTGGACAGCAGGTGGTGAGATCGATTTGGGGTAAGGAAGATTTGCGCAGGAACGTCAGTTTGCTTTGGTTTCAACCCAGTCGGTTGCCCTGCGGGTTATGGGAAGCCATTGGTACTTCCTTTATGGTTAATTCATGTTTTTGACTCAGTTAATTTACTGTTTTCCGCTGCGTGCTTGATATTTATCTTGTTATTTAGCCGGTTGGCCCTTTTTGTATGAATCCGAACCTTGTAATTTCTGTATGTTGTAATTATGAAGTTTTGTTATTGTAAGCACTTGTGAATGGGATTGATGCTTGATTTTGTAACGGGGTGTGTATACTGCATTTCTAGGAAGTATACATATCTCGAGGCTTGGTTTATTTGATTTGTGGTGCTAGGGTCAAGGGAAGGCTAAGCATTACAAGTCAAATAAATCGGGGTCTCACAAAGTTGGTATCAGAGCCATGCTGACTGTAGGTTAAGCCATAGCAATGGACGTTGTTAGGATTTTTGTTTTGCAAAGAGTATTTTCAAACTAGCAAAGGTTTGACAAAACTACAAGTGATATAATTCTTTTCTTTCATACCCATCCTAGCATCTAATTCTTACCTCACATTCATTTGATTTGTGTCAAATGGTTTTTCTCCATTTGCTTACCTCTCTTTTCTAATAATAGACGCTAAGTAGTCGTCAGTGAAGAGCGAGTGTTGAAAGACAAGAAGACGATGCCTTGTTGTAGTATTAGGATTAGATTAGGGCTTATTATTAGAATAGATACACCCTAATGGTATTACTTAGCTTGTAGACGTTGGATTTTGTAATCATTTGCTCTTCTTCTTCCAAGTAGTGGCACATCGCCTACGAGCGGCATGTATAGCAATTATAACGGAAAACTAATTGTGGTTCAATTGCATCCCATTTTGGTGAGTTTGGTATGATTTATACATACTAGGGTTAAGATGCATACCCGCGGTTCAATTACTCATCTTATGCTCATTCCTTCCTCACCTCATCTTCTATGAACCAAATATTTAAGGGGGGTAGAGGAGCTTTTCATGCATAAAATGGGTAGGAGATACCTCAAGTTATTTGTTAGGCATCTTGATTCTGATACCTTGATCATGCATATAGTTTCTAAATCAACTTAAGCATGTCATGTTACTCAAGTTGTATAAAACAAAAAGCACGGTTAGTAGTTCATCTTGGTGATCAAAGCATGAAAATGACTAAACATGTGGAAGTATAAATTGAAATTGCCTTTAAAACGTCTTTAGCTTAAAATTGTTAACCAATTGGGAAATTTAACAACTTGCCTTGGTCCTCATACTAGTGACGTAATTCTAATAAGCGTGTCATGATCATATAGATTTTTGCATGAATCTGAAATTTTGGATGTTTCAGATGTCGTAGAGTGATATGCTGGATAATTGTGGAGTTAAAGAAACATGTTTGTCTCTTAACTGTTGAGAAGTAAACTTGATTTTAAAAGGAACTGAACGTGACTCGTTTTTAACCTTGCTCAAATGAAAGTGTTTAAACCATGCTAGGAATGCCTTTGTACTCAATTGCTCTGTATGCAAAGTGAAACACGTTCTTTGTTTTGGTGCAAATTTTGACCTGATTGAAAGAAAAATACTCCTGTGATAGATGGTACTTCCTAAAATCTTGAAATTTTTCACATGAGAACCTGATGGTGTTTAGTTAATAAATATAATTTTTCCAGGATTTATTGAGCTTGTTTTGCCCAAAAATTAAACCATAGGCTTTGTAGGACTGTTCTGGCCGATTTTGAAATCTGGTACTAATAGGAAGGTGTAAACTGCTAGGAACCAATTTTATGGACTTAAGTATCGCCTCAGTAACCTGCCAGAAAATTTCTGGAATTTTTGAACTTGATTTCACTGCTGTTTAGACCATAGACCTTATTATCTTGTCTGAATTGTTGTACCTACCAGAACCTTAGCATTATGTGTAGGGTAAAATTTTCTAGCATCTATAGTATCCCAGAAACATCCCAGGATTTTCTGGAATTTTTGTAGCCAGACTAGTATTGATCCCAAGCCCTAGTTGCTCACTAGCAGCCCGTGAACAAAATCTGTTTTGGACTAGGTGCTAGGCTTGTTTGTGTGTGAATTATTCTTGAGGTGTATATGAAGCTTAAGATGATGATACTAGTATGTGTAGGTCTTATTGATCGTTATTCAAATTGTCGAATTGATTGCTTATTGCTATATTAAGGACCAAGTTATGGTAGTATGGATTCTTGTTGTTTGCTGTATCTTTTGCTAACCTAACAAAATGAAAATGGTTTAGCTGCATTTTGTTAGGAATCATGTAAGCATGCAGGTGAACATTTTCACTCTTACTAACCAGACCTAGATTTGTCATAAAAGTTGATTGCATACATACATCCCTTCATGCCTCCATCCAATGCATCTTCTCCAAGCTAGATAGATAAAACTAGAGAAATAAGGGTTAAGTGAGATTACCATGAAACTGGCATCAACCTCTTTTCTCTGCTCTATAGCAACCCCTTCCCTCGTAGATAGTTAGTATTCTTTCGTTCTACCAAGAGGCGACGTGAAGCTTGGTCTGTCAGAAGTGCCTTCGAATCAAGAAAGGAAAGGTTAAACAAAGCAATGGGAAGAAAAATGTGTTGGCAACATCAAGTACCACATCGAGATCTTCCAACACTGTATCTAAAGGAAATCAAGACAATAGATGGTGCATTTCGTTTAGAGTTGAAGAAACCGCCTAGAAAAACACTTAGTAGAAGGATCCTGACAATCCTTCGACAAGGCTTCCCTCGCTAGCACCTAAACCTTAGTAAGAACCTCACTTGTTTCGGACTTTAGTTCGATTGCGAAAAAATCCAAAGTGTGAGCCACGTGACCAAACCCAGCAAAGTCACCACAGTCTTTTGTTCCGACTTCCGAACTACCAGAATCTCGGGACGAGATTCTGTTTAAGGGGGGTAGGTTTTGTAACAGCCCAAAATCCTTAAGTTGGATTAGCTATGCATCTACTGTGCATTTATGAAATTTTGGCCCTTTTTAAAACTTTTTGTTGCTAAGCAAATAGGTTACAACCTGGTCTTTCAAAACCTAGAAATAAAAATTTTCAAACAAAAGAAAAGTTTGTCAAGATTTTGAAACTTAGATCGGAGTGGGGTTAAACCCTCTGTCGAAAGTCTTTTGATTATGGGAAATAGCAATTAATCTTGGAAATCCTATCCTCCTTAAACAATTCAAACTTGAAAATATACGTTCTCGAGTTCGTAACTACAAACTAAATTTCTATTTTGAAAACACCATAGAACTCAAATCTGAGAATACCTTGATTGGGTTTCATCTGCTCTCTTATGGTTGTTCGAAATTTTCTGGAGTTTTGGAGAATATTGGTTTTTCTTTTGATTTGCTTGTTTGAATTTAAAATACAAACAAAACTTGTGAGCAGTGCCTGGAAGTATTTTTCCTAGGTTCTGTAAGACCTTATAAACCCACCTTCAAAAGTTCACAAATTCTAGAAATAAATTGCTATTCTAAAACAATTAGTCAAAATAGAAATTTGAAAGTCAAACATCAAGAGCAAGCACTTAAAATAATTTTGGGAAGAATTTAATTCAATAAAAACTCTTGAAATAATTTATTTAAATCTTATAATAATTATCTTGAATAAATATATTTGTTCCCAAATTTTTGGAGCTAAATTCAATCCACAGAAAATTCAAACTTGCTTCCTTAACCTTTTGTAAATTTGAATTCAAAATAAGCAATTAACTCATGAAGAATGAGATTTAAAATTTTATTTGGTCACTTGTTTACCCTAGGAACCTCCCTGAAAAATTCCATAATTTTTTAGATTTATTTGCTATATTTTGAAGCTCGGTCAAAGTTGGAGCTTTGAATTAAAACCCACCAAACATCCTTGCACTATTCCTGGGCTCGACCAACCCGACGGACCCAACCCATGGTCCGACCGAGCCAACGCGACTCGATCGAACCACCGACTCGCGCCGCGCCACTCAAATCCCGCGCGCATTCTAACCGTCGGATCTTGATCGGACGACCCACGTTCGCGAGGAACATTCGACCATCCGAGCGCAACCCTTCATCCGAGCCGCCCATTTTGGAATCAAAGGCCCGGTCGTCCGCCATTCCACCCGTTATAGAAACCGCGCCACCCTCCTTGTGCCACCGGCGGATGGGTCCCGCCGCCGCTTGTCTCTTCCCCGCGAACACCGCCCGCCACCGCACTCGCGCCCTGCTGTTCGCCTCCTCGCGACGCGCTTTCGGTCACCTCGCCATCACCTTCCGGCCGCCTCGGATGCCTCGCTTGGCCCCGCCGCCGCTGCCTCGTCCTCGTTTCCTCGCCGTCCCTCGCGTCTCCTTTGTCCTCGCGACATGACCGGGAGCGTCGCCGCCATACCGCCGCTCCCATTATCGGCGCCTCGTGCGGCCCTTGTAGACCACCGAGGAGCTGCCCTCGATGCCCTTTTTCTCCACCTGCCACTCACCCTCCATTTTCTTTCCTCCTCGAGCCCCATTCGGCCCAAGCTCCGAATGCCGGGACAGAGCCGCCGCGCCGCCTCCAAGCCCTCTGGCCGCTCCGGCGAGCCCCAGCCAACCCCGACCGCGTCACGGCGTGCCCGCTACCCCGAGGAGAAAAACTGTAACACCCTGGCTATTCGGAAGCCAAGATGTCACCTAAAACATCTAACATACATCCATAATGCGGAAGAATTTGAATAAAATCAACTAATGATAGTATCAAAACAACCAAGACATGATGAAGGTATCCTTCCTTCACCACCTAATCTATTTATTTCAGTTCATTGATAATGAAAGTTCACATGCAGTAATAATTCAACATCAATGTGGAGAAGGTATCCTTCCTTCACCAATTATAAATTTATTATTACAGTTCATCATTTACGAATGTAAGATAGAACTAAATTTAATATTGAACATGAATTGGATGATATGAACAAGTAGTGCATGTCTACTCCCTCCCAAGTGAGCCAACAACATGGGTTACCTAAAATAAACAAACAACGCAAGAGTGAGTCCACGACTCAGCAAGTACAGTAAAAGGGACATAACACACATATGAACAAGTCATCATCATAAGAGAATATGAGCATACATCGAATGAAAACTTAGGAATGCATGGCATGAATGAATGTACTCAAGGATGGACTGCACACATGCTTATACCGGTATAGCGAGTGACACACCGGCGGTGTTCACTTAAGCCCGCACCTTAACAAAAGTGCGGGGATCCAAGTCCTATATGAAGAACGTTTCATATAGGTGTCCAAAGCTGCCCATACTAGAATTGATGGGTCTTACGTGCCCATACTTTGGAATTGATGGGTCTTTCAATCCACTCCGTGGACGGGACATGACAATGTTCAAACATGCCCACATTGGAATGGTGGGATTTACAGCCCACTCCCGTGGACATAGCATGAATAAAAGGATGCATGATATGAACATGAACAATGCTAATATCATCTTTCGGCATTTACTCCACATATTGATAGAACATAACCAATTCAGAATTTCGGTATCACAAGATGTCACATCATATTCATGTAAACATTCACAATCACAAAGACTTAAAACCAACAAAGTACTTGCCTTCAAGCGTTGCACGCGTTAGCAGGCAACGATGGCGCTCCCAAACCCGTAGACTCGCGGCCTAAACAATTAAATAACCGAAATAAGAACAACATAGAGCTCATCATGAATTAATATTCTACACTACCCTCTTGCACACCCAAAACATAGTCATAACCCGAATCTGAAATTCCAGCAACAACATGGAATCCCATCAGGACAGCAGCACAGTAAAGACCAAAACTAATGATATGGGACTCCAAAAGAGATGAGCCCAGATCCTACACGAGCTTGACAAATATATCTACAACTTTGTAGTTGACGAGATAACCCAATTCGGCCAAACTAAATTGCTAACTGTCAAACGAAACAGCAGAACAGAATCTGACTGAGCAATTAGAATAGCAGAACTAAAACGTCCATAACTTTTAAACTACAACTCCGAATTGAGTGTTCTTTAACAATCTGAAAAGGTTATGAAATTACCTACAATAACCTAGTTGGCACGACATTCATATTTTGCATTTAACAAAAAGTGGCACACGGGTCAAAACTAAAGATAGAAACTGACATACAATCTGGACAGACTGACCTACAATCTGGACAGTCACAATGAAAAGTGCATAACTTTTGATCTATAAATCCAAATGAGGTGTTCTTTATCAATCCTGAAAGCTAGTGATATCACCTTCAAAATTTGTTATGGGCAAGACCTCTGAATCACCCTCTAACTAGGTCATATATCAACCTATACAGAGACTGCTAATTCTCGTCAGGATTCTGGACAGCAGATAATAAATCTATCATAACTTTTGACTCGAAAGTCGGAATTTAGTGTTCTTGGCGGCCACCGAAAGCTAAGAACAAAACCTACAATACTCTAGGAGATGGGATCCTCTGATTCGGCCTCTAAGATTGCGAAAACAGCCGCGCAAACTACTGGACAGAACTGAATTTCCAACAGACAGACTTTGATCTAATCAAATTTAATCGGTTTCATTTCTACGACTAATCAAACAACAACAACCGCAATCGTTACCCTTGGAGACACGCGTGCCGCTGAAATACCCCGCTAGATGCTCATCTCCTCTTCTTCTCCTCTCTCCTCCACCTTTCTCCTTGGCCGACAAAGAATGGGAGAGCACCACCAAGAGAGAGCAACGGAGTGCAAGGAGGGCGCCTGACTGTAGCGGCATCAGAAGGGCGGCGGAACACTGTACCAATGCGTGCACAGTGGTGGGCTAGGTTTCCCCCTTTATTAGTGGCGGCCCTCATGGGCCTCCTAGGTCAAAGCCCAAGCCCAGGTTGTCAAAAATTGCAGATTTTCCTCGTCTAAAGTTTAATTTCTCTTTTCACTACTTCCTTCATTACAATAAGTTGAGTATTACAGAAAAACCCTTTTTCGCTTACTCTCCTTCCGTAGAAACATTCGGGTATTACATTCTACCCCTTAACAGGATTCGACCCGAATCTAAACACACTTAAGCGAAAGAACAATCACGATCGAGAACGAACAACGGTAACCACGCACTGCTAGAACAACACCGCTAAAGCTCATGCACGCGAAACTCCAACTTCCCGATGGCCTCTCCTCGGACGAAAATACCACAACACACCGACGTAACACGACGCTCCGATCTAACACTCAACCCGGTACTTCCGGTACACTCATCGGACAAAACTCAAGGTAAGATCTCACTCGATGGTCAACGGCGCAAACGAAACCTCAAACTCGGATCTCCTGTACTCACTCAACACGAGAACATACAAGACGTTACGTACTCGCGTAAGGACTCGAGACGATCCTTGCGATACGCCAACTAGCGAAAACAACCCAATATATCTTGGGTTAACCTTCCCAATGATACGAACCACACAACAAGCACAAAGAACACGGAACTCGTGTTCCACCTCTCAATCGAACTCTTCACTAAAGCAAGGATCACCTCCTTTAACCGAAACATACGACAAAACTCTCTTTAAGCAAACTCTTTTACCAACAAAACCCATCCGAAACGAAAGATTCACATCGCAACTAAGCGTTACCACTTTCGGTACTAAAGAGTCAAATCCAGAATCGAATTTCATTACGAAAACCTTTCCACCTTCCAAGTGGCGCTTTGCGAATAAACATCACGAAAACTAAAGGAGGAATAATTTTAAATGCCCAAATCAAAACTTCCTTTATTCTTCCCGAACCGATAAGAACCACACATACCAAAATTGAGTCAAACTCAACTTACGAAAGACATTGGTCAACAGCACAAAGCTCATGCGAGAATAAAGAAAATGCTTCACTAATCAAGAAGACATCTTTTTCCTTGGTTTCACTTTTTGGAATAAAATATCTCTCCAACCTTGGAATTCGAATTCATCGCATACCACACGGTCTCAAACCTCTTAATTTAACATCCTCAAATTAGGCTTAAACCAAAATACATCATCACCTCTAACTTTCAAGAATAACACGTCATAATCCTCAGATACCCGCTCATGAACTACATCGAAGGGTTCTATCGACAATCATTCCACTACTCGAAATACTCCGCTTTTCTATGTCCTCTACACACAAATCTTTGGGCGACCAAAAGTCTAGCATGAAAATGGAAAGCCCAAATTTAACCTCCAAGACCCCTACAACGAATTCCTCTTATAACACATGGTGAAATCATCGGATTAAATCTCTAACATCCCCACAATTCCGACATAATCACTCATTAACATCATCAGGAATCACTCACACAACATCGCAAAACTTTCCAATTGTGTTACTCTATAAAATTAATTAAGGTTTCCATACATTTGATAATCCCCAACATTTCAACATGAACCAAAGTTCTGGAACTACACTATACCATAGGTCCTACTTAGTCGAACACTATACAGTTTTACTTCGAAGCCATACATTCCATCTGAATCAACTTCCCTCCAAGAGGTTGAGGTCAAAACCAACTCATCTTCTATTACTCCTCCAATAGCTTGGTAGCAAAAATCTCACCCCTACAATCACTTAACCACCACCAAACAATTGACAACTTACGCTTTGTAAAACTTTGCAACACAAAATTGTTAATCCTTTCTCAAAAGAAAGAGGCGAACAAGGGCAAGTTTCACCACATAGGAAAATATTGCTGCTCACAGTGAGCACGAAACCAAAAGAAATAATCTGATAATGAAGATATGGAAAAACGAAAGTTGAGTTCACAGCGGAGGGTACGCATCCCTCAAAAAGGGAATAGCAAATAACCACCAATAAGAGAAAAAAATGACATTGCGATTGAAACTCGACAACTCTTGAGTGAAAAGAGCAAAAAGTTTATGATCAATTCGAATAACTACAAGTTACAAAACTGGACTCAAATTCTCAAATATTCCTACTACACTCTTTCCTTTAACACTGAAATTAATTCTTTGACTAACATCGCTTTGCCACAACGTACAAGATAAGATCTTTAGTCCAAACCACAAGGACTAATTAAGAACCAATGAAATTCTTCAATACGTCATATTTGTTCGTAACTGTTCAACTACACAAGAAACATGAGATCCAAATAATCTCAATCACCAAACTCAAAACTTTTCCAATTACGGATTTCATGGAAAGCAAGCGATTAATCTCCTTTTAAGGGAACCAACATAATTTTCTTTAATTGCAGCTTCACGTTGCCAACTCAAACCAGAAATCCGTTAAGATTCAATCACATGAATCTCTTAAGAAGCAACAAGACAATTCAATACCTCAATTTATTTAAAATAATTTCAGCTACCAAATGATTCAATAGCTCAAAGAAAATATCACTAAAGCTAAACTTGAAATATTCTCATCTCAACGATATCACCAAAGCGATCAAATTACTATGGGTATTAACATCAATTTCACAACAACAATTAGAAAACACTTGAAAGACCCACGTGAAAAGAATGGGTTGATTCTTTCTCAAAAGAAGAGACAAATGGAAACGACTTTCACCAACTAGAAAACTCATCTACCACTCGCACTGATCACGGGACCAAGGAAGAAACCAATTAAGCAATGAACTTATAGAACATAATGTGAGGACTCGAATATTTAACTAGTAACACTTAACCTCCAATTGGTTCTAGCATTACTAATTAAACATTCTAAGCCTCGATGGGCATATGCTTCCCGAATCTTAAAGATATGCACATCATCACAAAATTACACATCATTTCCATACAACATATATCACTAGGTTCAACCACAACATACATAAAGTAAAGTTATTACAAAGAGAGCCGACTCCAAATAGAACAATAAACAAGAATGACAATGGAAGCAAAAGGTGCCATAAGATGGCTAGAACAAAAAACCGGTTAGCCATACACCCACAAGGCAACCGACCAGCCGCCAAGCTAGTCACCGCTAGCTACCACAAAGACAAATCACAAAAGTGAGGCCCTTCAGCTCACCTTCTTCCTCTCAACAAAACAATTAAGATAGCATCTCGAGTACAAAGATTGTCTTTGTACCCGCAAGACACGTGTGGAATAGCAGCACCTACTCATAAACTACATGCAAGCTTATTTAGGTGGAGGTTGTATGTCTTATTTTGGATGAAGCCAACTTTATTTGCAATAATGTAATATATTTCAAAAGCAAGTTTGCAAATCTGTTTTGTTATCAAAGTAACAAGTAAGTAAAGATACATACAAGTAACCACTGGAAGTGACTATCCCAATAGCCACCACAACATAGCACGAATCCCGCTTCGTACCACCCATCAAGTTTTAATTTAAAAGGTTGTAGTCTAACTCTTGAAAGACCTTGCCAGCGTGTCCATAACCTAGACGAGGCTATTCGAATAGTTTTAACCTCAGCAGGTGTACCAATCTACCCACACTTCATACCGCCTTCAAGCCACAAGCACACTACCGAGGGTATGCCGCAGACGCTAAGTCCTACGAGACGTTTCCAATCTTGTGTAGTAACTACGAGCCGCTCATATGGATAGAAACCCATATGCTTACATTGCAAGCCGAAAGACAACAAATCCCATCACGGGTGAAGTCTTTCGGACACTACAATGCTCCCAACACCATCCCTCTGCGACTCCTGCGACTGAGAGCCAATACACGCCAAAGTACTAAGTCAAGAGAGGTCCCATACCCTCTAATGTGGTTAGCACGCTCAAATGCTTGGTTGATGTCACAAATTAATCAACAACTCAACTATTGACGCTCATTAACAATCGATGATGGTATTAATCATGTGTGTACATACAAGACTAATTCCATTTGTAATCACATAACCATATGTAAACATAGATTCACATTTCACCTTTGTTGAAATCATTTCAAAACATGATTAAATATTCACTAACATAATTTTCTATAAACAAGGTTTCACGAATCGATACACGAGCACCCATCTGGTCCTTTATGCAAGTTTCAACAATTTTAGCATACCAGGAAATAGACAAATCTAGCTCTTACGTAAGATCTATAGGTTACGAGCGGATATGGGCAGTCTTTATTTAACCTACACCATGTATCAAATACAAGGACATTTCAAATTAATCAATTTCACTTTCATCGATGGTAGTTAAGAATAATTGATTTGCACCATACTAATAACCCAACTTGGTAACTCATATCGTAACAATTTATTCGTTTAGTTATAACTTCTCATTTTAAGCATGGCAAGACATCACAAAGGATTCTAACACCTTACTACAGACAAAGAGAGACTTCAAACCTCAACGCTCAAAGTAATCCAAAAGAAACGCATAAAGCCA
The DNA here is from genome assembly GCA_036346255.1 of Ampelocalamus luodianensis. Taxonomy (NCBI): domain Eukaryota; kingdom Viridiplantae; phylum Streptophyta; class Magnoliopsida; order Poales; family Poaceae; genus Ampelocalamus; species Ampelocalamus luodianensis. Next base: position 23,673 of record JAYEVH010000527.1, on the reverse strand, counting down.
AAGCTTTCCCATGCAAACGAACTTACAAATGGAAAACTCTCACTAACCAAGCTATCAAGCGAGTAAATGAGTCATTCTTTTCAATGAGAAAGAAGGAGCAACCATGAAAACATCAATCTTGTCAATTGACAACGACCACAAGTGGTAAAAGCAACTCAACGGTTGAAAAGCAATATTTGTTTCAGAGAACCAAGAGGATCTATTGAAACCATAAACTATCATGAACCACAAACCTGGAGAAATTCATCAACCACCATAGGACAAGAATTGCCAAATTCGGAAATCAAGAAAGAGAACAACTTTCTAAAGCAACTCACGCTTAACACCTGAAACTATGGTACTCAGGGTAACTACTCCTCTAACCACGTTCTGCGAACAGTGGTGTAACCTGGTGAATCCCAGAGTAAAAACCACGACCCCCACTTCTTATCATCCATTAGCAACACGCTTCACCAAAATACTCCATTATGAATATACAGGATCATCTCATGACAATCATATAATTAGTTCATAGATATTGAATATCACAGCAGATCATAGATTAACCACAAGAATGTAAATGCGGAGCAATTCAAGAACAGTTCAACATGATGAATCACATCACTAGAAATACGGATATGCTGGATTACCCAAACCCCACCTACTGTGCACAGTATGTCATTTTAATATCTTAATTACCACAGACCTAAAGCCCGCTCTGATACCAACTGTAACACCCTGGCTATTCGGAAGCCAAGATGTCACCTAAAACATCTAACATACATCCATAATGCGGAAGAATTTGAATAAAATCAACTAATGATAGTATCAAAACAACCAAGACATGATGAAGGTATCCTTCCTTCACCACCTAATCTATTTATTTCAGTTCATTGATAATGAAAGTTCACATGCAGTAATAATTCAACATCAATGTGGAGAAGGTATCCTTCCTTCACCAATTATAAATTTATTATTACAGTTCATCATTTACGAATGTAAGATAGAACTAAATTTAATCTTGAACATGAATTGGATGATGTGAACAAGTAGTGCGTGTCTACTCCCTCCCAAGTGAGCCAACAACGGGGTTACCTAAAATAAACAAACAACGCAAGAGTGAGTCCACGACTCAAGAAATCTGATAAAAAGGGACATAACACACATATGAACAAGTCATCATCATAAGAGAATATGAGCATACATCGAATGAAAACTTAGAAATGCATGGCATGAATGAATGTACTCAAGGATGGACTGCACACATGCTTATACCAGGTATAGCGAGTGACACACCGTCGGTGTTCACTAAGCCCGCACCTTAACAAAAGTGCGGGGATCCAAGTCCTATATGAAGAACGTTTCATATAGGTGTCCAAAGCTGCCCATCTTTGGAATTGATGGGTCTTACGTGCCCATCTTTGAATTGATGGGTCTTTCAATCCACTCCCGTGGGCGGACATGACAATGTCCAAACACGCCCACATTGGAATGGTGGGACTTACTGATCCACTCCGTGGACATAGCATGAATAAAAGGATGCATGATATGAACATGAACAATGCTAATATCATCTTTCGGCATTTACTCCACATATTGATAGAACATAACCAATTCAGCATTTCGGGTATCACAAGATGTCACATCATATTCATGTAAACATTCACAATCACAGCACTTAAAACCAACAAAGTACTTGCCTTCCGCGTTGCGACGCGTTAGCAGGCAACGATGGCGCTCCCAAACCCGTACTCGCGGCCTAAACAATTAAATAACCGAAATAAGAACAACATAGAGCCCATCATGAATTAATATTCTACACTACCCTCTTGCACACCCAAAACATAGTCATAACCCGAATCTGAAATTCCAGCAGCAACATGGAATCCCATCAGGACAGCAGCACGGTAAAGACCAAAACTAATGATCTGGGACTCCAAAAGAGATGAGCCCAGATCCTACACGAGCTTAACAAATATATCTACAACTTTGTAGTTGATGAGATAACCCAATTCGGCCAAACTAAATTGCTAACTGTCAAACGAAACAGCAGAACAGAATCTGACTGAGCAATTAGAACAGCAGAACTAAAACGTCCATAACTTTTAAACTACAACTCCGAATTGAGTGTTCTTTAACAATCTGAAAAGGTTATGAAATTACCTACAATAACCTAGTTGGCACGACATTCATATTTTGCCTTTAACAAAAAGTGGCACACGAGTCAAAACTAAAGATAGAAACTGACATACAATCTGGACAGACTGACCTACAATCTGGACAGTCACAATGAAAAGTGCATAACTTTTGATCTATAAATCCAAATGAGGTGTTATTTATCAATCCTGAAAGCTAGTGATATCACCTTCAAAATTTGTTATGGGCAAGACCTCTGAATCACCCTCTAACTAGGCCATATATCAACCTATACAGAGACTGCTAATTCTCGTCAGGATTCTGGACAGCAGATAATAAATCTATCATAACTTTTGACTCGAAAGTCGGAATTTAGTGTTCTTGGCGGCCAACGAAAGCTAAGAACAAAACCTACAATACTCTAGGAGATGGGATCCTCTGATTCGGCCTCTAAGATTGTGAAAACAGCCGCGCAAACTACTGGACAGAATTGAATTTCCAACAGACAGACTTTGATCTAATCAAATTTAATCGGTTTCACTTCTACGACTAATCAAACAACAACAACCGCAATCGTTACCCTTGGAGACACGCGTGCCCGCTGAAATACCCCCGCTAGATGCTCATCTCCTCTTCTTCTCCTCTCTCCTCCACCTTTCTCCTTGGCGACAAAGAATGGGAGAGCACCACCAAGAGAGCAACGGAGTGCAAGGAGGGTGCGCACTGTAGCAGCACTGTGGCGGCGGAACACTGTAGCAATGCGTGCTATAGTGGTGGGCTAGGTTTCCCCCTCCTTTTATTAGTGGCCGGCCCCTCATGGGCCTCCTAGGCCAAAGCCAAGCCAGTTGTCAAAGAATTGCAGATTTTCCCTCGTCTAAAGTTTAATCTCTCTTTTCACTGCTTCCTTCATTACAATAAGTTGGAGTATTACAGAAAAACCCCTTTTTCGTTTACTCTCCTTCCGTAGAAACATTCGGGGTATTACAAAAACCCTGTGTCAAAGTTAATTTTGTCGATTAGAGGTAGCTAAGCCTATTGCATTGTTGCCTTGAAATTGTTCACCCTGCCACTGCCATAGGTTATTATCCTCACTGGTGAATTAGAGCCCAGTGACTGATTTATGGTCTTTTGTTTGTCGTTACGATATGATGCTTAGCAATGCTTAGTTACCGGTAGAATTGGGCGGTTATCGACTTATCGATAACCTTGATCACACAAAAACTTATTATTGCTTATGACTCAGCACCCTGTGCTATGTTTATTTGTGAAAACTAAAAATGAAAACAAAATGATTTGGACTTGGGCACAACGGTATGACGGTGTGATCTTTTGGGTGTGACTGGAATGGTGCCCGAGTCAATTAAGGACCGAACATCTTGTGAGTACCTGTTATCCAGGCAATTTGTGCGTGCTAACCACACTAGAGGGAAATGGGACCTCTCTTGACTAAGTACTTTGGAGGGTGTTAATTAATGAGTCGCGTGGTGGGTTGCATATGGAATATATGCAACATGGACGTGTTTGTGGGGAGGGGAGCACGCGCCGAGGCCGGTGTCTCCTACTCCACGTATGGGTCCTTGTGATCCATATTTCGTCGGCAGATCACTAAGGGTTAACCCCCATACGTGCGGCTCTTGATTAGCATTTTCCATTGGAAAGCGTCTCGTAGGACTTAGCCGTGCCGGCATACCAAAGGTAGTGTGCTTCATCTAGTGGCAAAAAGGCGGTTTGAAGTGTGGGTACATTGGTACACCTCTGCAGGGTTAAAACTATTCGAATAGCCTCGTCCTAGGTTATGGACACGCTTGGGTAAGCTTTTCAAGAGTTAGACTACAACCTTTTAAATTAAAACTTGACATGGGTGGTACGAATGGGTAATTCGTGCTATTGTTGTGATGGCTATTGGGTTAGTCATCTCCAGGTTGTCTTTATGTTATTACCTATTGTATCGCTGTTATTTATGCAAATAAAATTCAGATTGTTAAATCTGCCTTCAAACTATTACTTATTGCAAATAAAACTTGCTTTATGCTGAAATTAACCTTTGAGCCTTCTCCTTTGATTAAAGCCTGCATGTAGTAGTAACTAGGTTTGTTACTCGTAAGTCTTGCGAGTACATTCGTGTACTCACTGTTTGCTTGTATTTACTAATCTGGACAGCAGGTGGTGAGATCGATTTGGGGTAAGGAAGATTTGCGCGAGGCGTCGGTTGCTTTGGTTTCAACCCATCGGTTGCCACTGCGGGTTATGGCAAGCCATTGGGACTTCCTTTATGGTTAATTCATGTTTTTGACTCAGTTAATTTACTGTTTTCCGCTGCGTGCTTGATATTTATCTTGTTATTTAGCCGGTTGGCCCTTTTTGTATGAATCCAAACCTTGTAATTTCTGTATGTTGTAATTATGAAGTTTTGTTATTGTAAGCACTTGTGTATGGGATTGATGCTTGATTTTGTAACGGGGTGTGTATACTGCATTTCTGGGAAGTATACATATCTCGAGGCTTGGTTTATTTGATTTGTGGTGCTAGGGTCAAGGGAAGGCTAAGCATTACAAGTCAAATAAATCGGGGTCTCACAGGATAACCGTAAGCGCTGGATGGCTCAACAAGGAAATCAGCAATCACAAGAGAGGGCAAGAACGGTGCCACCACAGTTCAACGGTTTCCACCCTGAACTTCGTTGAGCACTGCACCAACTTCAAGACCCGTCCGGTGCTCGTAACTTCGCAACCCTGCACACCGTCAACCCCAACCCGGTAGCAACGGCAGAGCGTACCACGGGTATGTTACACAATGCGTCGGCTGGACATTTTCTAACCAATGTCCGCGAGAAGGGTACAATCACTCGATACGTTTCAACCTTGGAGCTACGCCATCCAAGACGCCAGCACTAGGTATCAACCAAGGAGCTTCACAAGTTGCTGGTCAAGCCGGAGGAGCACCACAGTCCGTGATCAGAGGCCGTGTCAACCACGTCACTCTGGAAGGAGCCCAGGAATCACCGAACGTCGTACTGGGTAAGTGTCTGGTTAACTCATTACCTGCATCAGTTTTGTTTGATTCTGGAGCTTCGCATTCGTTTGTTTCTGGAATGTTTGCAACCAAGAATAATTTGGAAGTTATGCAACTTAAGCTTACTCTGTTAGTCCAGTAGCCTGGAGCAGAGCTAAGTGCTAGAGTGGGATGTTTAGGAGCTAAGTTACTCATAGCTGGAGTTGAGTTTCTAGCCAACCTAATTGTTCTAGACACCCAGACCTTAGATGTCATTCTTGGCATGGATTGGTTATCCAAGCACAAAGTCGTGCTAGATTGTGGCCGAAGGACCGTAACAATCGAGGATGCCGAAGGAAACAAGGTAGAATTTTGGCCACCTCAGTTCGTGATGGACATTTGCTAGTAAAGCAGATTTGAAGACCCTTTCCTTAAGAAGTACGGTGGTCGTGAATACCGGATGTGTTTCCAGAGGAGTTACCAGGAATGCCACCGGATCGTGACATTGAGTTCGTCATCGACCTAGTGCCAGGGACAGCACCGATCTCAAAGAGACCTTATCGGATGCGAGCCGATGAATTGGTAGAGATGAAGAAGCAGATAGAGGAACTTCTTGAGAAAGGTTTCATGAGACCTAGTTAAGTACGCCATGGGAGCGCCGGTGTTGTTTGTCAAGAAGAAAGATGGAAATATGAGGATGTGTATTGATTACCTTTCCCTCAACGAAGTTACTATCAAGAATAAGTACCCACTACCCCGGATAGATGATCTGTTTGATCAGATGAAAGGAGTCGGAGTGTTCTCAAAGATCGACCTACGATTAGGTTACCATCAACTGAAGATTTGTCCTAAAGATATACTGAAGACCGCGTTCTCAACACGGTATGGACATTATGAGTTCTTAGTCATGTCTTTCGGTCTGACTAATGCCCCTGCATACTTCATGAACATGATGAATAAAGTATTCATGGAATATTTGGACAAATTCGTAGTTGTGTTCATTGATGATATTTTAGTGTAGTCCAAGTCGGAGGAAGAACACGCTTAGAACATTTAAGGATAATCTTGGAAAAGCTCGAGAGAGCATCGGTTGTATGCCAAGTTGATGAAGTGTGATTTTTAGAAGAAGGAAGTGGTTTTCTTGGTCATGTGATGACAGTAGAGGAGTAGCAGATTGACCGGTATAGTTAAAGCGATGTTACATTGGGAGCGGCCCAAGGCCGTAACTCGATTCGCGATTTCTTAGGAATGGCGGGTTATTACCACCGTTTCATGAAGGATTCTCATCGATTGCTAAGCCTCTTACGCAATTGTTGAAGAAGGAGAAAAAGTTCACTTGGACTCCAGCCTGTGAAGAAAGTTTTCAAGAATTGAAGAAGCGTTTGACTTCACCCGATCTTGATTTTGTCGAGATATTCGCAAGGATTTGATATCTATTTTGATGCTTCAGCGCCAAGGATTAGGATGCGTCCGATGCAAGAAGGAAGAGGCGCCGCGACTTACGCGTCAAGAAATTGAGGCCTCACGAAGGAATTACCCACTCATGATGCGGAATTAGCCGTCGTAGTGCATGCTTTAAAGATTTGGCGTCATTACCTCATCATTGTCGTGTGAAGTCTACAGATCATAAGAGCACAGTACATCTTCACCCAGTCAGATTTGAATATGAGACAGAGAAGATGGTTAGAATTGATCAAGGATTACAATCTTGGAATCCACTACCATCCTGGAAAAGCCAACGTAGTTGCAGACGCTCTAAGTCGTAAGAGTTACTGCAATGCTTTGGAAGTAAAGGAAAGTTGCCCAGAACTTTATGAAGAATTCCAGAAGCTAAGGCTAGAAGTTGTGTCCGAAGGATTTGTAGCAAATTGTGTAAATCTGATCTACTGGAGAAGCATATTCGTGAAGCGCAACCAAAGGATTGTGTGTTGTCAGACATTAAGCTCAAAATGGCAGAAGGAAAATTCAAAGATTTTACCAAGGATGATCAAGACATACTCTGGATTAATGGTCGTATCGTGTACCAGATATCGATGGTCTAAAACGATTAATCTTAAAAGAAGCCCATGACTCAAAGTATTGATTCACCACGGAAGTACCAAGATGTACCGAGGATATTAAGACTAGATTTTGGTGGCCAAATTTGAAGCGAAGTCGCGAGTTCGTTGCCTTGTCGACGTCCGTCGAAAGTAAAGCGAGACACCAGAGGCCAGCAGGTTTGTTGCAACCGCTGAAGATTCCAGAATGGAAGTGGGAAGAGATCGGAATGGATTTCATCACCGGTTTACCCAAGACCCAATCGGGTTACGATTCGATCTGGGTAATAGTCGATCGTTTGACCAAGGTCGCCCATTTCCTGCCAGTCAAAACCACGTACTCAGGAGATCGCCTTGCGGAGTTGTACATGGCAAGAATTGTCGACTTGCAGTGTGCCCAAGAAGATAGTATCAGATCGAGGATCTCAGTTCACCTCTCGTTTTTGGCAAAGTTTGCATGAAGCATTGGGCACCCATTTGAATTTCAGTACCGCGTATCATCCACAGACAGATGGACAGACTGAAAGAGTTAATCAGATATTGGAGGATATGCTGAGAGCTTGTGCTCTAGCTAATGCTGCCCGATGGGATAAAAGTTTACCATATGCAGAATTCTCGTACAACAATAGTTACCAAGCTAGTCTGCAAATGCCACCATTTGAAGCTTTATGGCCGTGCTGCCGAACCCCGTTGAATTGGTCGAAATAGTGAACATTCGATTCGCCGGACATCATTCAAGAAGCAGAAGAGCAAGTGGCCATGATAAGAGAAAGATTGAAGATAGCTCAGTCCAGACAGAAGAGCTATGCTGATAATCGTCGTCGTGATCTCAGTTTTGAACCCGAGGATTTCGTTTAACTTCGAGTTACCCCGCTCAGAGGTGTCAAAAGGTTTCATGCCAAAGGAAAGCTTGCCCCGAGGTATGTTGATCCGTTCAAGATTCTGGAACGCCGTGGAGAAGTTGCTTATCAGTTGGAGCTACCGCAGTCGTTAGCAGGAGTGCATAATGTCTTTCATGTCTCGCAATTGAAGAAGTGTCTTCGTGTGCTAGAAGAGCAAGCCCCGTTGGAATCAATTGAGTTAAAAGATGATCTTACCTACAAGGAGCAGCCAGTCAGGATTTTGGATGTCGCAGCACCTCACGAAGCAAGGCATTCGTTTTTGCAAGGTCGGTGGAGCAACCACTCGTAAGGAGAAGCAACGTGGGAACGTGAAGAAGAGCTGAAAGCCGAGTTCCCTAGCCTTTTCTCTAGCTAGCCTGAATCTCGGGGTCGAGATTCCTTTAAGGGGGGAGGTTTGTAACATCCCAATTTTCTGAGTTTTTTTAAAAAAATCTTTTAATAGTTAGGAGGGAGAAAAATTCACCATTTGGATTTATTTGAATTTAATTTCAAAAGCTTAATATTGAACTTTACAATAAAAAACCTTTAATGTGAATAATCCCAACATGAACATTAGCCAAAACTATTTTATTTGGGTTCTATGTGCTCAGATATATTTTCTAGATTTTTCTAGAATTTTTCTGAGTTCATTTGCTATTTTTTATTGCTTATTTGAATTTCTGGTAATTTACAAATTAGAAAATGTATTTAAAATCTCAGTTAAATCTCCGGGCCGAATCTTCGCAGCCCATCTCCTCCTCCCGCGCGCGCGGCCCGCTTGCAGCCCAGCTCCACGCGACTCGCCAGCCCATCCGTCCCCGCCGTCCGATCGAGGTTGAGCGCTTGGATCAGATCGCCGATCGCGCCCCGCCTCCACCCGCTGCCAGGTGGGCCCGCCGAGGTCATCGTCTCCGCGCCGCTTTCTTCCTCGCGTCCGAGTCGGCGCCGTCCGCCATTGGAGCTTCTAGAAGCTCAATCCGACAACGGACTTTCCTAACTAAAAACCTCCGGATTTCTTTGCCAAACTCTATCTCTAATCTTCCCGCGCCCGTATCTACCCTCAATCGGGATCAAAACCAACTCTATCTCTGTTTCGTTGAAACGAAATCCCAAATTAGGATTCCCTATTAGGGCACCCCACCCTATAAATAGCACCCGAAGCCAGACGGTCCTCCATAACCAGCAGCCGCCACCCTCATCTCCTTAGAGCCTTAGCGCCGCCACAATGGAGTTCTAGGGTTTCGCCGCTGTTACGTTCTTCGTCGGTCGAGTTGGCGTCACGGGGCTACCTCAGAGCCTTCGCCGTCGCCGGAACGTCATCGGAGCTCCCGTCCGACAATACCGAAGCCCCTCCGCCGCTCTGAGCTCGCCGCGGGTCGCCACCGTCCCTTCCGATCACCCGGAGTTGCATCTGTAGGTTCGCAATTGTGAGGACACCCGATTATTGGAAATGTACTTAATTAAAATTATACTGTAGCACAATTCTTAAATAAGGAACAGTACTGCCCCTTTATTAAAGATCATGCTAAAGGTATAAATTTAACAAGTGACAAATCAAATAAACAGGATTCCCGGATATATATATATATATATCTCACAATGGTTCCCAGGATCAACGACCATTGCATATATACCCTTCAACAACATTGCATCAAATACATACAAGTCATACATTGACATAATTAAACATAAGTTTACAACTGGCGGTTTTAGTACTACATTCTGGAGTGACTTGGTCACTACAACAAGTTCAACAGCGGAAGCAAAACAAAATGGCAACATCCACCAATGGCCCCATCCACCCGCAGGCGATTGCGTGGAGGAAAGAAGTAGCACTACTCGTTAGCGTCACCGATCGGCGCTAACGGGTACTTCATAAAGGTAACCATCCTCACCTGCAACAATAGGTGATAGCACCTTGAGTACGGAAGGTACTCAGCAAGTCTTACACAAACTAATAAAAGAAAGTGTTTATTAGAACTTATTCCAAGGAGTAGAATTTATACATGCATAAGGCTACAACAGGAAGATAAAATGGTTAAGTTTTGCATAAAGCAGGACATCTTAACCTACAAAAACTAAATTTTTAATGAAGCAGTTTAATAAATCAAAGTTGGATTAGAACAGTAAGTAAATGACATAATGTAAACAGTACAGTGCATGAATCCCTCATGCTAAATAAAAAAAAACCGAAACCAGATTTGAAAATCAAAACTTCTATACAGGTGACATCAATTCAAGTTATCGTCCATGACCGTGGACACGGCTATTCGAGCGCTTTATACCTGCGAGGTGTACATCTTTACCCACATGACTTAGTCACCCGTTGCCTTGGATGCCTCCGAATGATGACACACTTCCTTTGGTATGCCGACCGGGGAAACTAAGATTTGGTATTTTTCAACAAGCTAACACTATTGAGTTGGACCCCCATGTGTGAACTGATCTCGCTAAACAACGATCGATAGCATCATCGCTAACCGGGCACACATGTTGCGTCGAATCCGATCCAAATAATTTAATGCGAACTGGGCTCACTACCCATATTAGGATGCAATCGACATCTTTAAGGTACGTATATGCGACGGAGCACATATACGCCCTCACCCTTCTAAGAACATCTAATACTGACATACAAGCTCACATGGCATACAACTGTAATACTCCGGAGTAGAAATCGGGAGAAAACCAAATATTTTAAATAAAAAGTATTAATTAGAATTTGATCTGGGAGAAGGATCTTTTGGGAAACAGTTACTTAAACAGTTATTGGAGGGCTTAGCAGCAAATTTTGGACAGCGTGGGCCAAGGCCTCGGGCCCATGGGCATTCGGCCCATTGGTGGGAGGAGGAGGCCGGCCTTAAGGGGCCAAACCTAGGCGCCCTCCCCTCCCTTTGCGCCCCCCACTTCCCCATTGGCCGCCCCTCCCCATCTCCCTTGGCTGCCTCCTTGCTCCCTTGCGCCCCACCATGCCCCCGCTGCCGGCGAGATCGTCCACCTGCTGCCTGGGCTGTTGGAGGAGGAAGGCGAGGCTCTTCGCGGGGCTGTTGTTCAAGAAGGAGAAGGAGGGGAGGGACAAGGAGAGGATCGTCTTCGAGGCTAGATCATCGTCTTCCCGCGGGTCTTCAAGGGTAACAAAGTGTTTCCCCCCGCTGTTTGATGAGTTTTAGTTGCGTTAGATCGTCTTGCTGCCGGTAAACGTTCAGTTCTGTCCAGGAAGTTGTGCGACGGTTTTCGCGACCTTAGAGGCAGAATCAGAGGATCCCATCTCCTAGAGTTTTGTAGGTATTGTTCTTAGCTTTCAGTTGCCACCAAGATCACCCAAATCCGATTAACGGTCAGGAAGTTATGAATTTTTTAGTATCGCTGCTCTGTTAATCTGTCAGTTTAGAACAGTCTGTAGAAAATGGGATGAATCTGCTAGTTAAGTTCGAAATCAGAGGACCTCAATATAACAAAAATGTAGGTAATTTCCATACCTTTTGATAGAGATAAAGAACGCAAGATTTGGACTTTCGTAGCAAAAGTTATGATGGTTTTAGTGATCTGTCCAGAGAACCCGACGTGATAATTGTTGCTCTGTAGGTTGGCTTGGTAGAGGTAGTAGTTGGCATAATCAAAAGGGCTCCCCAACTAAGTTTATTTAGGTAATTAAATTACCTTTCCAGAAAGTCTGAGAACACCTTATTTGGACCCCTGAGCGGAAAGTTATGTATTTTAGAAGTTGACTATCCGCAGTGATCACCAAAGCGATCGCTAGGAATTGGAAGATTGGAAAACGCTTGGGAGTTTAGCGAGTTCGTTTGTGTTGTACTTATGCTTTTGGTCCAGTATGTTGGACTTAGTCTGGGTTATCTTTTTGTTCAGGTAGGAGCGTGATCCCAGGGGCAGCGCCCTCTTTGCGTCCACCGCTCTCGCACGGTTAAGGCAAGTATTCGGGTTATAGCATAGTTATGCTTGTATGCTGAGAGTGTTTGTGTTTTGCTCGTAATAGCCATGCATGAATGTTAATGTGATGAGTTTCCATTTATCTTGATGAATGCTAGTTATGGTTAAAGTTGATGTTATTGTGATGAGTTCCAATTTTATCCTGGTGAATGCAAGTACTCTGATTGAGAGAATATGTATGAATGTTTGATAGAAGGTGCTAGTACTTTGATGCGTACTAACCATGCAAGGTTGATAGTGTGACATGTATGATTGAGGATGGTAAATATTTGAGATATGATTAATTATTATTCATGAAGGATTGTTCATGTTTGCTAGGATTATGAATATATGTGTTATTCATGGATACTAGAATGCTAAGAATGTCAATGATGAGGAATGCTAGAAGTATGAATAAGTTTATTCATGCACGTCGTTGTTGTGAATCCATATGTGTGATGGTTTAAAGTTTTGTTCATGTGCATCATGCAATCATATTGGAGGATTGGTCACGTGGTGACTATGCATGTTCGAGGTCCCCGTCATGTAGATGACGGGTTGAGGTCCCACATTCATGGAATGTGGGCTATGAATAAAGAGGTCCCCATCATTAAAGTGATGGGCAAAGGTCCCTATACATGTGGTGTATAGGCTTTTGGTCCTGTGCGGAGGGCACGAGCAAGGGTATACAATGACGGTTGTGTACCGCATTCACGGTAAAATGCGAAAGAGATAAAGTTGAAAAGGTGCATTGCATTATTTGCATTCACATGAGCATGAAGGCTATACTTTGGTGCATTGTTTATCTTGGATTATTGATGCTATGAATGATAACTTGCTTAGCCTTGTTGGTACTTCTTTGAGTCTTTGGGCTCACTCTTGCTTTGATGTGTTTTAGGTACAACTGCAAGACCGCATGCATGGGAGGAGTAGATGTTTGGATGCACGCACTACCACTCAATCTTAAGAATTACTTATGGATGGTTTGAGTTTGATTAAGCGTAATAATGAGAATAGCAAATTTTGATTATGTTTATGAGATTATCTGCATGCTTGAAAGAACCTGATTATGAAGATATTGATAAATGCCATGATTAATTGTTGGAACCTCGGTATAGTGACTATACAAAGGAGGTTTTGCCAAAATTTGTAATTGATCTTAGTTTAGTTTAGTTTAATTTAATTTTAGTAGCATTCGGGCTCAATGTTGGTGAGGTGTTCTGATTAATATCGAGCGGTTTGTGGGTCCGTGGTAATAGAATTTTTAAACTTGACACACTATGCACGATGGGTTGGGGTTTGGGTCAAGCATTGCATTTATGTTTCCGTTCTAACGCCTTGATCATTTTTGTTATGAATTGAATATGAATGCTTATGATTTGATTATTATGATGGTTATGTAACTATAGTTGATGTAGAGATGTTGAGGTCGTGGTTGTGACCCTGGGCTTTACCAGGTTCCACCACCGTTCGTGGAGTGGGAATAGAGAAGTGCTACCCCGGATATCTTAGTACAGGTGTTGATAGCGAGAATCTTTAGAAGGGTTGTTCTCTTCCTTGAATTTTAATTTGGTCAACTCTTATCCGATTGCGATTGATGGGTTGCTTTGAAATTATTGGTGTGTTTCCATTGGCTTAATTTGTCCCGTAAATCAATTATTGTTCTTCCCAACCGTTGAGTTATTCTCGCGATTGGTGAACTTTGCTAATTGTCAAGATTGACTTTTGTAGGGGAGTTTTGTTTTTTTTTCCTTATTGGAAAGCTTGACCTTTTTATTCGCTTGATGTTTTTCTTGGTTAATGAAAGTTTCCTTTTGCAAGTCCTTTAGTACATGAAGGCTTTGACACAACGTATCTCTCTTGGGTATTTTGAGCGTTGAAGATTAATGGTTGTGTTATGAGTTTCAAGTTGAGTCCGCAGTGTGTGCATGATCGATCTTAACTAAGGTCCTTATCAAGGAAAGTTGAATAAGTGGAGGTTGTCCTCTAGTAGTTCTTGATGAGCTGTGACTATGAGTATGACAATATTTAGTTGGAATCAATAGAGTTATTAAGAGGTGTGGTATTTTGATGAATTGGTCTGATCGTTAGGATTGTGGAATCAGGTAGATTTATTGGATAGCATGGAGCAATGTATCTCCATGGTTTAGCCTACCCATTAGTGATGGTTGTGTTAAGAATGTGTTTGAACGATGCCTTAGAGGATATCAAATTTGGAAATTTTCTTAAACTGGTTACTTGATGTTCATACATAATTGCTAAATTGAAACATGTATATTAGATTAGACGAACGTTGAGGTAGCACGTTGTGAAATCTTGTTGTACAGGAGAAGAGCTTATTAAAGGTTGACTTTGTGTTTATAGATGGATATGTGACCACAAATAGAAGTAGGATCCTATTTGCATACATGATACATACAATTGACAATTGTTAATGATAGTTGGAGCGGGTGTGAGTAACACTAATGGTTGAGTGGATGCATGAGTAAGTGGTCTCTGATAGAGTGTTTTGTGAAATTATTATTTGATAGTATGAATTGGTTAAAATAGGTTTGTTTCAACCTTGTGGCTTGTGTTTCTTTAGGAGAAGTTTATGATGGGATAAGAGGCTATGATGAGTCTCGCTAAGAGTGTATTGTTTAATTATTAGTGTGAATGTTAGTAAGGAATTATGATGATAATATTGAATGTTTTGTATAAAGGGACTGGATCGCTCACGGATATTGATTAAATGAATATGTTTCTAGTTCGCGTTTGTGATCCATCAGACCTCATGTTGATGTGGTAGCTGAATTTGTTTAGAGCAAAGTTACGTGTTGAGAGGTTTTATTAGTTCCTAAGTGGTTTATGTGTTGTGAACATCAAATACTCTTTGTCGGAATTGGCATAGTGATCTCAGTAACCAACGAAAGTCGAGTGAAGTAAGTATTTGAGATTGAAGTAAAGTTTGGTAACTTGGAGATTATTGAAGTTTGTCTAAAAGCTCGTTGTTCTTGCCCTTAAGAGATTTTTTCCAAATTTTAAAGCGATGTTTCACTCTCGTTTGAGGTTTGATATTCTTTGCTTGTGGACGTGCGCCTCAACTCGATCATATCTATTGGTTGCGAGAATAGTTTATCGATTGTTTCTCTTGATCTTGTAACTACTGTAAGTGGTAACGTTTTCCTTTGTGTTGAAATTTACTTCTATTTGCCCCTTCATCTAAGAAAGGGTTAATCGAATTGTATTGCAAAGTCTTTTCGGTTATATTTTGGCAACTAGTCGGGCCTATAGTGAGATGGGGTCCAAGAGCTTGTGTTCGTTTTGATAGAACACTAGAATTAGCAAGCATGGAAATTTTGATCAGATTATTAGGGTATCGCATTTGGGTACTCGGTAAGCTTGTGTAGAAGTAGCATGATGGTGTAGTTAATGAGAGTAGCGGTATAGAGAAATCTAATAGTCGTGCTAATTAATGGGATAGATTGGTCAAGAATTTATATATTCATTTATTGATGTTAGGGATTGAGTATGTTTGAATCCTGATCAATCAGTTAGGGTATTGTGAGTGGGTATATTGTGGTCAAGTAGCTGCATTTGATTGGTGTATGTTAGAGAATGTCTAAGATTGGTAAGATGAATCGCCTTAGGCGGTTACTTGATTAGTAAGGAATGTTGACATTAATGAACTGAGATTATTGTTGAGCTGTGTGAAATTTTGGTCATCAGATTTTAGGGTTACATATCAAGTATAACGAACAATCATTGTAAGAGTCGTAGAGGCTGATTTGGGCTTTGCATTTTTTTATGCTAGCATCTTGGTTCCCAGGATTAGGTTCCAAGAGTTATGGTGATCTCTGAAAGAATCATTTGGAAGCAGTAAGATGAGAGTGAATGTGGTGAATTTCAAGTTGATTATCCTTAAAAGAATGAGGGATGTGATGGTGAGTGAAACCTACAATGAGTTGCATCGGGAATTGTTTTGTCAGAGTAATTCTTTTGGTAGAAAAGTTAGCTAGAGTGTGATATTGTGTATTGGAAGAGTCTCCTTGTATAAGTGTGGATTTTGTGTTCGGTTGAACATAGCTTTGAGGTTGCCACTTTAAGAAAATTGAGTTAATGTGTCATACGATGATTTGGGATCCTATGGAGTAAGAGAAAGTTAAATTCTTAAAAGAAAGTTTGTGAAAAGATTGTGGAAAAGGGTGTGATTTTGGTTAGTGAGATATTCTCGTAGTTTTGTTTGAACTTGTGTTTATGACTGATGTCAATTTCTAATTGAGTTGGTTCTTGTCGATAAGTGTGAATCTTTCAATCTGTTATTCGAGTGTTTCGTTTTTGTCTTGTGTGGCATTTATTTCTAAACTGCCTATTTGAAAAGTGGAAAAGTTTTCTTGTTAAATCCATTGATTTTGGATTGAGATCTTCTAAGTGAAGATGGTTTTGAGTTGGATGCGTTATAACTCCATTGTTTTCAGTTGAATCCTTCGGGTAAGTGAGTTGGTAGGCGGGATCTTTGCGCGTCCCTTGTTAAAGGAGATGCTGCTTACAATGTTAGAGTGATTAGCTGGGAGTTGGAACACGAGTTTTGTGTGTTTTGTGCAGACGGTGTAAGTTTAATCAAAGGTGTGTTGGTTATGTTCCGATAATTACGGGGATTTGTAGAATAGTTTATCGCTAGGACCGTCTCGAGTACATGCGTGGAGTACGAAATGTCTTGTATATTTGGTGATGAGAGAGTACATGAAAGGTCTGAAGCTTGAGTTTTTGGTTAGAGCTGTTGGCTAACGAGTAAGACCTTACCTTTGAGCCCGTCTGTTGAGTGTACCTATAAAGGTCGAGACTAGTGTTGAGGTGGAAGACCTTAGTATCCGTCAAGGTGTTGTGAGCCCATAAGTCCAAGAGGGAAGCGACTTGTGAGTTGGAGTCTCACTTGCGCGCACACTATCTGGAGTTATTCAGTAGATTGTGGGAATGTTGGTAAGCTTTTGCTGTGATTATACCTTGGCGTAGCGTTATTAGAATCGGGGCGAATTCGGTTTAAGGGGGTAGAATGTAATACTCGAGTAGAAATCGGAGAAAACCAAATATTTTAAATAAAAGTATTAATTAGAATTTGATCTAGGAGAAGGATCTTTTGGGAAACAGATTACTTAAACAGTTATTGGAGGGCTTAGCAGCAAATTTTGGACAGCGTGGGCCAAGGCCTCAGGCCCATGGGCATTCGGCCCATTGGTGGGAGGAGGATGCCGGCCTTAAGGGGCCAAACCTAGGCTGCCCTCCCCTCCCTTTGGCCACCCCACTTCCCCATTGGTCCGCCTCCCCCCATCTCCCTTGGCTGCCTCCTTGCTCCCTTGCGCCCCACCATGCCCCCTGCTGCCGGCGAGGATCGTCCACCTGCTGCCTGCTGTTGGAGGAGGAAGGCGAGGCTCTTCGCGGGGCTGTTGTTCAAGAAGGAGAAGGAGGGGAGGGACAAGGAGAGGATCGTCTTCGAGGCTAGATCATCATCGTCCCGCGGGTCTTCAAGGGTAACAAAGTGTTTCCCCCCGCTGTTTGATGAGTTTTAGTTGCGTTAGATCGTCTTGCTGCCGGTAAACGTTCAGTTCTGTCCAGGAAGTTGTGCGACGGTTTTCGCGACCTTAGAGGCAGAATCAGAGGATCCTATCTCCTAGAGTTTTGTAGCTCTTGTTCTTAGCTTTCAGTGGCCACCAAGATCACCCAAATCCGATTAACGGTCAGGAAGTTATGAATTTTTTAGTATCGCTGCTCTGTTAATCTGTCAGTTTAGAACAGTCTGTAGAAAATGGGATGAATCTGCTAGTTAAGTTCGAAATCAGAGGACCTCAATATAACAAAAAATGTAGGTAATTTCCATACCTTTTGATATAGATAAAGAACGCAAGATTTGGACTTTCGTAGCAAAAGTTATGATGGTTTTAGTAATCTGTCCAGAGAACCCGACGTGATAATTATTGCTCTGTAGGTTGGCTTGGTAGAGGTAGTAGTTGGCATAATCAAAAGGGCTCCCCAACTAAGTTTATTTAGGTAATTAAATTACCTTTCCAGAAAGTCTGAGAACACCTTATTTGGACCCCTGAGCGGAAAGTTATGTATTTTAGAAGTTGACTATCCGCAGTGATCACCAAAGCGATCGCTAGGAATTGGAAGATTGGAAAACGCTTGGGAGTTTAGCGAGTTCGTTTGTGTTGTACTTATGCTTTTGGTCCAGTATGTTGGACTTAGTCTGGGTTATCTTTTTGTTTAGGTAGGAGCGTGATCCCAGGGGCAGCGCCCTCTTTGCGTCCACCGCTCTCGCACGGTTAAGGCAAGTATTCGGGTTATAGCATAGTTATGCTTGTATGCTGAGAGTGTTTGTGTTTTGCTCGTAATAGCCATGCATGAATGTTAATGTGATGAGTTTCCATTTATCTTGATGAATGCTAGTTATGGTTAAAGTTGATGTTATTGTGATGAGTTCCAATTTTATCACGGTGAATGCAAGTACTACGATTGAGAGAATATGTATGAATGTTTGATAGAAGGTGCTAGTACTTTGATGCGTACTAACCATGCAAGGTTGATAGTGTGACATGTATGATTGAGGATGATAAATATTTGAGATATGATTAATTATTATTCATGAAGGATTGTTCATGTTTTCTAGGATTATGAATATATGTTCTATTCATGGATACTAGAATGCTAAGAATGTCAATGATGAGGAATGCTAGAAGTATGAATAAGTTTATTCATGCACGTCATTGTTGTGAATCCATATGTATGATGGTTTAAAGTTTTGTTCATGTGCATCATGCAATCATATTGGAGGATTGGTCACGTGGTGACTATGCATGTTGAGGTCCCCGTCATGTAGATGGCGGGCTTGAGGTCCCACATTCGTGGAATGTGGGCTATGAATAAAGAGGTCCCCATCATTAAAGTGATGGGCAAAGGTCCCTATACATGTGGTGTATAGGCTTTTGGTCCTGTGCGGAGGGCACGAGCAAGGGTATCTGACGACGGTTGTGTACCCCGCATTACCGGTAAAATGCGAAAAGAGATAAAGTTGAAAAGGTGCATTGCATTAGTTGCATTCACATGAGCATGAAGGCTATACTTTGGTGCATTGTTTATCTTGGATTATTGATGCTATGAATGATAACTTGCTTAGCCTTGTTGGTACTTGCTGAGTCTTTGGGCTCACTCTTGCTTTGATGTGTTTTAGGTACAACGCAAGACCCGCATGCATGGGAGGAGTAGATGTTTGGATGCACGCACTACCACTCAATCTTAAGAATTACTTATGGATGGTTTGAGTTTCAGATTAAGCGTAATAATGAGAATAGCAAATTTTGATTATGTTTATGAGATTATCTGCATGCTTGAAAGAACTCGATTATGAAGATATTGATAAATGCCATGATTAATTGTTGGAACCTCGGTATAGTGACTATACAAAGGAGGTTTTGCCGAAAATTTGTAATTGATCTTAGTTTAGTTTAGTTTAATTTAATTTTAGTAGCATTCCAGGCTCAATGTTGAGCTGGGGTGTTACAACAACGCAGTCATAAGACCTAAGCATCTATGCCATACAAGGTCAATACACATATTCTTACTTTCCTGTTTCCAACCCAATAGTCTTAACATCTTACTTAACCAAACAGCGCCCATACACTGCATGTGGAAGTACGTGGGGGACTTGAATTGAATAGTCAGAGTTCGGTCCTTAATTAACCCGGACAAGTCCACCACAATTCCCAATCTCGTGCACAAAAGCACCATCACTAGCTTCCTCTTGTCCAGATCAATTTAAATATAAAATTCATTTCTGACATAAGTAAACTGGACAAAGAGTTTAAGGTAACAGAAAGCCATTTGTGATTCCCATGTTTGACAAGATATTCTTGTCAAACTCTAAAGTTTCTAGACTGCATGTCTAAGCCAAATCTGAAAATATATTATAGTATACAGTACTATGCTAAGGTTGAGTGTATGGTGACAATTGAGGTAATCCATCATGTTAGGTCATAACTAACTACTAACAGATCACAATTTGTATTTTCAGAAAAATAGCATGCACAGATGTCACTGTATTTGGAAAAGCTATTGTATAAAATTTGGGATCAACATGGTGCAAAGAGGATGCTTGCCTTGATAGTAATAAACTTCTGTTGCAGGCTCAGGTTGCTCAGATATAGATTCAAATGCTTCAACAGAACCAGATTCTAAAAGAAGCAATAAAATCCAATAAATGCCAAAATTGACAATAAGTACAAAATGGAAGAAATATGCATGATCAATCTGGACATGCATGATTGGCAGTATGCTTAAGTTATATCTACCCTAATAGTGATAATAACCCATTTTATCAAATAAAACTTTTAAATAACAGAAACTATAGTCTAGAACCAAGTTTTAGTTTTTCAGAAGTTGAAAAGAACTGAAACAGGACAGATTACAGATTTTGGGAAAAAGGAAAATAGATCAAGCAAAGGTTCAAAAATGAAACTTAGCCTGATCTTTTAGGGTATTTAACACCCAAACTAACCCTAATCTAACCCTAATCGGTTAGATTATCAAAAGCTGAAGAAAACTTGTATTGTCGGTTAAGCCGACAATAAGGAACAGAGGCAGATCTCTGCTATCAAGCTAAATAGATGATGACAAGAATTGAAAGAACAACTTGTTATGCTGCTAGGGTTTAGTTGAAACCTAACTAGGATGATAAGTTGACAGGGGAAACCCTAGATCTTGAAAAAAATATGAAAGACCGAAAAGTTAGAATAGCAACTTTTCAGTTTACAACAAGTTGAAGCTACTGATGTTCAAAAGAATGATTCATGTGAGCTACAAAGATGCCTGGTGCACTTAAGATGTCTAAAACTAGAGCTTTAACTTACGAGTTAAGAGAAATACCAAAAGTTGAAAAGCGATTATGCTCAACAGAGAGAACACCTTTGGTTTTAACCTACAAAATATGTTAAAACCTTAGTGCAAGGTGAAACCAGTGCTTAAGATGGACAAGCAAGGGACAGGAACAAGAAACTCCACTGGACAACAATGGAGGATGAAAAGCTCCTTCGGTCAACACTGGTAACAGCAAAAGCTAGGGTTTATATATAAATGTTGAGCCACAGGGCAAATTGGAAAAGTCTAGAGATGATGAGGTGTCCATTTAGGTCTAAACATCCAAAAATTAGTTGCATAATCTTTGGATAAATCCTCTCCTCTACTCATAGAGATGGCTGCGCGCAAAGAGAGAGGGAAGAAGATAAGAAACTTCTGACATGCGGGTCCCGTTGGCAGTCACAGGCATGCGCGCCTTCTAAAGCTCAAAAGAATCTCAACCGTTTGATTGAATTTCTACGGTCGAGATTGACGGGGAATCCGGCTCGTCCGAATGCACACACAATGCAGGCCCTTGGATTGGAATCCAACGATTCGCTAAATTTGGGCTTTAAAAGCCCACGGTCAAAAAGGAGCACCGTAGGATCTAGATCTAAGGGCTCAAGATAACTGCGCGCCTTTAATTTCAAAATGAAAAGGGCAGCGCGGTAGGATCAGGAGTGAATGGCGCAGATTGAAAGGGGATCCGGAGTTGTCCGATTGCATACACTTACCTGGACCCCACGATCAAAATCCAACGGCCCAAAGAAACGCAGGCCTTAACAGCACGCGGTACAGAGGGTACCGTGGGATTTGAATCTGACGGCCCAACGAAAAGCGCGCCTTTGAGTTTAAAAGGAAAAGCGGCTGTTGGATCGAGAATGAGCGATGGAGATGGAGAAGGACTCGAGTCGTCCAGAATGCATACAGACCTCGATCGTTAGATTAAGATCCAACGGTGGAAGTTAGGCGCATACGTGGACGGCTCACGCAACGTCGTAGCCTCGCCCGTTCGATTGAAGATCGACGGCTCACATCACGTATGGCATTGAACTCGCGCCAACGTGGTCGAGCGGACCACTTGCACGGGTTGGACCCAACCACCTGGCTCGAGTCGCTACAGTGCTGAGGGTTAGGTTTAGACCAGAATAGTTGACCAAACCCTATTCAAAGGCTTAAAGGTTTGACTGGGCTTTTAAAAATAGCAAATAAATTTGTAAAATCATGAAATTTTTACTGGAGGCTACTGGGATGATATATTTCCCAGATAAATTTTATAAACCACATTATCACTTTGTAAAATACAAAAATAATTATTGTAGTCCGAAAGTGTTTATTTAAAGCAAATATTTTTCTTTAAGCCAAATAATTTCTAAAAATTCAACAAAAATTATTTTTAGTCAAGATAATTTATTTAGGCTTTAAGGAAAATACTTCCCAGTCACAGTACAAGTTTCATCTTGTATTTCCTTTAAAACTTCAAATGAGTTATGGGACTTTGGCTAAAAAGGAAAGTTTTAGTTGGTAACAGCAATTCCAAACTGTTAATTATGAACAGTAATGTCATGAACAGTGTCCCATTACTGTTTATAAAATTGGGGCTGTTACAAACCTACCCCCCTTAAGAAAATCTCATCCCCGAGATTTGGAACAAGTTAGAGATTAGGAGAAAGTGAAACTGAAATGATTTATAGGAAAGTTCAACATCTGTTGTCTTAATTTCCCTTAAAGATAACAGAGAAGAACTTTACATAATAACATAGTGTTATTGTTAAATCTTTGTTTACATTGAATGTTTAAACTTTCCTTTCTTGATTCAAAGGAAAATTCTAAATAACAAAAAGATGAGGGTGCTCAATCTGCATCAGATCTTCGCGCTCCAAGTGGCTTCATCCTCGGAGTGATTAGCCCACTGAATTTTCAAGAACTTGACAGTACGATTTCTTGTCCTGCGTTCCATTGTGTCGAGGATACGTACTGGTTGCTCTTGATAGGAAAGGTCAGGTTGGAGATCAAGATGCTCATAAGCAGTTGCCTCAATAGGAACACGAAGGCATTTCTTCAATTGAGACACATGAAAAGTATCATGCACTGCTAAGAGGGATTCAGGTAGTTCCAATTGGTAAGCTACAGCTCCTCGTTTGGCAATGATTCGGAAGGGTCCGATATAACGAGGTGCGAGCTTTCCTTTCACCTGAAAACGACGAGTGCCTTTCATCGGTGATAATTTAAGATAGACATGATCATCTACCTCAAAGCTTAATTCACGACGACGATGATCGACGATAGCTCTTCGGCGAGGCGAGCAGTTTTCAAACAATCTCGAATCGATTTAACTTGCTCTTCTCGCTTCCTTTACCAAGTCCGGACCATAGAATGATCTTTCACGGACTTGGACCAATTCAATGGGGTCCTAAGCTCTCCCATACAAGGCTTCAAAAGGTGACATTTGAATACTTGCTTGGTAGCTATTATTGTAGGAAAATTCCACATATGGCAAAGATTTCTCCTAGTCTTTGCTATAAGATAACACATAGGCTCAAGAAGATCTTCCATTACTTGATTCACTCTCTCGGTTTGACCACTAGTTTGAGGATGATAAGCGATCTTGAAAGAGAGCTCAGTCCCATTGCACGATGAAGACAATTCCAAAAATGGGAAGTAAACCGAGGCCACGGTCGAAACAATGACCTTGGGAACACCATGAAGACAAACAATTCTAGCAATATAAAGCTCTGCTAGTCACTTGCGAAGATGGTTTTGACCTAATAAAATGAGCCACCTTTGTCAAGCGGTCGATGATTACCCAAATGGCATCGGATCCATTGGAAGTCTTGGAAGACCAAGAACAAAATCCA